>LUCM01005619.1:0-37887 GCA_008360955.1 Fasciolopsis buskii | reverse complement strand
ATTTCTTCCTGTGAGTTTGTCAACCACGGAGCACGCCGCATGTACTCATCACGAACGGAGTGGACACCTATTCCGCTGCGAACCATTCGATTAGTAGTTAGTGTCGGATCGACAGACAATGCGTAATTAATTCAGCTATGTACTTTCAATATGGTTTGGACTACGATCATGAACGTGCGCACTTGCATAGCTCCGTGTAAAGCAAAAACCAGCGTTGACAATTTCTACACCAAACTTAACTGCCGATGAAATACTTCTCGATCTGCAATGTTTGTTTGCAGTAAAACAGTGCCATTTATTTCTTTTGATAAATCATAAGGAACACAAGAAAGTAACAATAATTTCAACACGAAGTGACATGCCACCAGTTTGATCTCCCACATGGCTCACCTTTGTGAATTATTGAATGTGCGCAAATTTACATGCAAAAACGAGCAGATATGTCTGGCGCGTTGTCACCTGAAACGTGAAGAGCGCGCAGATGACCCAAGGATTTCAGTTATTGTCGTCTGAGTCCTGGAAGTATCTATGGCAATTGTACCTGTTCGAATATCTGCGAGACACGAGCTGTCACAGACACCAAAAGCAAAAGGTTACCGTTCTTAGCAGGAATCTGTTGACCGAAAATAGTTAACTGTAATCGGTATATCTCAGCCCTAGCTGGTCCCACTGCTTTCTTTCGGCGCCACTAAACAACCGACAGAAAAAAACTGTTACACTCGTCCACTTAAAGTACATTAAGATTATTTGGCCCTGAAAGATTTTTTCTTCTAAGATAAATGGTTAGTGCTGCCAGATATATTAGATTATTCATGATGCACCTGATTTGGCTTGACAAAATACGGACAAAGTCAGCTCTCGCGGTAGTGCAGTAATTTCACCAACCACGACAGGTGCCCCATATTAATATGTAACATTATATTAACAGTCCATCCACCGTAAAATAAGATTATACAAGCAAGCTGAAATAATCAAAGAAGGTGAAAAATATCGCAATCTCGACACGACCAACTTTAGATCATTTCGAAACGCCCCAGCAAATCATCTGATATGGATTGGAAAATTAGATCTTCAGGCTTGCACAACGGGTGAACTCGAAAAATGCTGCAAAGATGTTTATATTGTGTGGCTTTCTTCCATTGAAAGAATAACGTGGATGCGGTCAGCTGGCGGTATTGCAATGAAACAAAATCGGGCCAAACAAAGCATGTTTAGCCTTTTATTTTTTATCTTTGAAAAATGCTGAAAAAACGGATTTTCCTTAGCAGCCCTTATTTGTCTTAAACTTATAAAGGCATATGGAATGGAAATAGTTGCGCTTGAAAAATCTTTCAAGGAAATTTTAACACATCACAAGTATATAGCTTCATGTAAGTTTATTTAGCGGTTATTTTTGCTGTCAAATAGAATAGGCGTATAACGGGTCCAATACTGCTGCAGGAACATCTTTTTTATTTATTTTCAATATAATCAGATAAAAACGTAGTCTCAAACCGACGGACCTATCACAATGTTTCACTGAGGTCTATTTTCATCTCCCCTGAGAAATAATTTGTTATTAAACGAGTGAGAAATGAGAACGGCTTTCCTGTCTGGTTTTATTTCTGTTTCCAAAAGAGTCTAATCTATCTTTCACTTCCGGCAGCGCGTAATAAATTCTACATAAACTGTCCTGTGTTGTTTTCCAACAATAATAGTCAGTCAAAATTTCCATTCAAACGATAACTATTTTGCTGATTGGATATCAGATGGTATGTATTTTTCCGTAGGAGAGTTCTCAAAGAGAAAAATTGTCCTCTATAAAACCAGAAGATAGCGGCTGGTGGATCCACTTCTGGGATGAATAAGACACAAATTCCGTTCAGAAGAAATAAGTAATCAGCTTCTTATTTCCTCATAATTTGTCAGAGCTGGAGGAAATGGCACGTTGGGTACTAAGATTACCAATGGGTTGACTGAATATTAACGTTAACGGTTCCATTTCTTTAGGATAAAAAAATGCTAGTAGAAAAATTTCAATTTGCAAAGGGGACTTCAGTGTTGGATGCCCACAAGTCTACACCTGAGGGGGATAGGGAGAACATGAGCTTTTTTCCAGTACAAATTTCACTTTAGACTTCCCAAGGATGCAGTTTTTTGCCAAAAAGCGGTACGAAGCGAAAAACTTGCTGCAATCAGTTGTGGCAATGCGGTACTGGTATGTACAGTAAGGGGACACATTCGCAGTAGACGGGTCACAATTTGCTGTAGAAACTTAACTGTAGGACATAATACGTCGCACCTTACCTCCGATTTACTTAAAAAATTACCCACCATTTTGCTTGCACTAGGGAGACAACGAAGTTCAAATGCCGACAGTATTCCCACATCTTCAGCAACGTTCTTCAGCAACGGTTTTGCTGCTACAACGCAAACTAGACTATTGACCGGTAAGTGAATTTCACTCCAATGCCGGAAGCGGTCAAGCGTATTATACGTCTTTCACCAAAAGGGCCGGAGTTCTGAATCCCAGATCTCCAGATCACTTTATTAGTAGATAGCAACACGCCTTGGTCCGGCTCGTTACAACACTTGACTTAATTAGACCTTATATGGTTATATTTCACTCCAAGTTTCAGGAACAACGTTGCTGATCCCCATGTAGTAGGCCCTAATGATTTGGGGCATCCCCCACCCACTGCATTCATGCAACAACATATCATAAAAAATGCCACATATGACCATAGTTGATGGATACCAACAGAGCCTTCTAGGTGTACGAGAACATTTCAATTGACACAGCTGTCAGATGAGATAAAATTATCGAAGTTACTAAATTTACTTTTTTCCTCAAGAATGAGACTCAACCTCCAGCAAATCTAGTCGTGTAGCTAAATTTTAATCTTGTAAGGAAAGCAATCTGTCCCAATCATAACAAGACTGTCGTTAAGATAATCACAAAAACGTGCGACATACGTGGTTTTAAACAGCAAAACGCCGACCGTATATTCTGCATCTGATAGCTTCCAATCTGGACAAACATTCATATTGCTATTCTCATAGTGGGATAGGGCCATCACCTTAACCATCTCATGACAAAACTGAAATAAAATGTGAAAAAAGCCAGCCGTGAAGAACATCACTTATCATAGTGAACTCTGGTGAAGGCTCCTCATATACATGTAGTTGGTTTCAGCTGCTTGAATAAAGAGGTTGTAAAGCTGAGGCGAAGATCTTTGTCAGACCCTTAGATGGGGAGCAGTACCAAAGAACTGCCCGATAGACTGAGCTGGATGTCACTTTCGCATTAAGGAAGACAGAACTTATGAGTTTGCGAAGTATATCCCTGTGTACTAAGATTCACTACAAAGTGAAGATTTGGTTACCGCAACAACGGTCAGGATGGATACTGCTTTGTTTCCCACGCCTGCACCTTGCGTGGTGAAGGATAATGCTTGCAAATTAATTTATTTATGATGTTCACGCAAGGACTTATTGTCTATTTCTTGTAAGATGCAGCGCACATCACAGCAATTTGCACCGGTTCTGGAACGGCAGTCTTAATTCTTTGCCCATATTGACCCCAGAAGTTTGTCAACTTCGAAGATAACACCATATCGCCATATATTAGGAAGTACAGAAACAAATAATCTGATCCAAGAGCTTTATGCCCTTTATGTACGAAACCCTGTCTTACTGAGAACCACCATTCCAAATTGAAGACTGGTAATTACATGCACTGCAATCAAAGGCGGGAAATTCACCGTGGAGGGATCAACCAAAATATTCCGTAAACTGTCATAACCAACGCTCCGCCTGACGCTCCGGGGGTTAGAAATACAATGTATTACAATCGAGCTCAATAACGGGTTGGGCGATTTCGCTTGAGTGACGACAACCGATCCAAAAACTCTGATTTGTAATAACTTTGGCGACTGCCACCTAGAATCAGCTATGCGGGACCGCTTTGGTTTTTTTTGCTGGTGACGAACGCCTGACTAGACACACATAGGAAAAGCAAAACACCGAACCAAGCGCAAGGTAATCTTAGTTGTCCGGAGTGATTGAAAATCCTCGACTGACCTGTACACCATGGTTAACTATAAAATTGTTGATAAATTTTGAGCCTCCCACCTGTGATGTGAGGGCGAAGGAAGGTGTTGATTGGATTGATGTCATTTAAATAGGGAAATTGGTCCGGCATTAAGGAACATAAGTTTATCTGCGAACTGATTAAAAGCAGCACTACGACTGGAAAATGTGGTCGCGGGGTAGGTGATGATGTAGATACGGTTGCTTTCGGAGGATCATTGTTTTTTAAGATACCTAGCCTAACGCCAAGAAAGCGATCAAACGAGCAGCTATAAAAGACGCATCCGAAAAACTGAGGCGGTTTGCTTAGAAATCGTTGCTGTCCGCAAGAGCAGTGGAAAACGGCAAGCGTCAGTCTACCCAAACAGCATTCATCTGAAAAGTTGAAACATTCTCATTTATAGTTAACACTTTCTGTTGTGCAGTTAATTTTTACACAAGATTAACCTAGTGCGTGTGCACCTACATCGGAAAAGGTCGCCTATAAATGTGTACACATGTGCCACAATATAAAACTTGGCATGGTATGGTTAATGGCATAATATCACTGGCACAAGGACACCGGAACTATTTTTGATAAATAATTGAATAAAACTAGTTGTGGCCTACGAAGGCACCAAAAAATCCAGGGGGGAATAAAAAATAAGGGCTCACTCAATATCATTGTTTTGTTCATTACAAAATCAGTCGTTCAACACATAAAGGAAGGTGTGAAATTAAAGGGCGACAACAATTAACATACAACTAATTAGGCAACACTGGCAAAGTCGTCTTCAAGTTTCAGGATTTTTTTGTCCCCTCTTTACAGCGTTTCCTAGGTTAACAGATCTAAAATAACTTACATATATATAACGAAAAACGCTCAAAAGACTGTCAGGGCATTTATTCTCCGCGACATCGTTAAATGAACAAAGTGGTTCTAAACGCTTGTATGCAAGAACAACTCGGATACGTTTAGCCACACAAGCAAACTCATGGTCGATATTAGGACATGCAGGGAGTCCTTCCGTCACAGAATGTGGTTTTCAAATGTGCACGATTATGCTCTCAAGCGGTTGACCTTGCGTCATTTAGGGGCGCTGGAGTTATCGTTCTGTAACGCATTTAGGGGAAATCTCGTTTACAGTGCTTGCTGTTCCCTGCTACTACGTGGGATTAGTTACCTGAGCAGCTACCTGCTGCTTTTGATCTCAGCTGCGGTAGGTTTTGTCTTTTAGCCTATATCTCAGAGGAATTAGCTCCTATCCAGTAAATGCAGTTTTGGCTGTTGTTAGGTCTAGCGAGAAACTTCTTGATGGATAAAGATTCCCAATAATTCATTACTTTTGGGGTGGGATAATATCACATCAGTCAAAATAACAATTGGAGGGAACTGTTCTAAGGAACTTTATGGTGAAACCATCCGTTGTTTGCGTTTCTATATCATCCATTTTGGTTCTTCACTCTTCACGCTTCATGTTAATTTGCAGAAGAAGGCGGTACGCATAAGCCTGTTGGATTTGGCTTTGTCAAATTTAAACGGCCTTTCAGAACGACTCAAATAACTTGTCTGAAAAGCTATAGAACAAACAGTCTTGCACTTACACTTCATCTGCCAAAGTACCTTGCCATTTATTTTGGTTGTTTCCCTTAAAACACGTTAGATCAAGGACAATTCAGTTGATGTGAAGCTATCATCTTGTCAGTAAATAGCATCGCACGCAAATATTTCTTCTAATAGGAAAGTGTCACTGTGGTTCCCTACGTTTATCATCTATGAGAATGTTTCTCAAGCTAGTCCTGTGTCCTCGAATCCGCTTGTAATGGTCAGTAAAGCATTCAAAGCAAATTGGGTAACTCTTATAGCTAAGTCCTTATAGTCCATTGATGAACTTTGCAGCATGGAGTTATACTTGCTTCTTCTTTATCATCACGTCAACAAATAGGTAACACAACGTTCATGCTACAGACCTGGTAGTAACTGGGGCATGTGGAGAGCTTGGAAAGTTCTTTTAGCCCCGCGGACCGTCTACCGACGAACGGACTTGAACCTACGAAATGGATCCTGGCTAGAGCATCGCTCTCTAAAGTTTCCATTCACAGATCGATAAATGGCCATTATCTAATGGTTTGTTCATTGTATACAATGTCCCGGTTTGTTCTCTGAGCTGGGCAATTTGATTACAAATGTTTCATCACCAGCCAAGGTGACGTCGTTATTGCTAAATTTATCTCGCGGCGCTATAGTTTAAAATTTCATTGTTCTGTAGTATTACCAAAGATTTAATGGAGGTTCTTGACTGTAAATTTTACTGTATAGAGCAGTTTAGCTCAAAGATGATCACACGTCAATAACTGGTTTAGCATAAATTTTATAAGCTAATGTCTGTTTCCATCAACCAAAATGTTTTTATTCACACCCAAAGTTTTTGTGGTAATAGGTATTTACTTCCTTAAAGTTTATTTCTCTAATTTTCAAGTTGCAAGGCGCTCTTGATGATTCCACGTTCAACATGCAATCTAATAACCGTAAGACACTTTGGTTTTTTCAGTCTACACCAAAAGTAAAGCTTTTCGGATCTGAGGCGGAAAGCTGAGCTTTTTTCAGAAGTTTTGGGATCATATTATTCAAATGCAACGATTAAGGCATACGTTCAGGGAGCACGCACCAGTGCGAGTAATGCTGAAGTTGTTGTAAATGAGAGAAACCGAATGCGAATTGAGACAGAAGTTATGTTGTCAACACGAATAGCGGACAAAAGACCCACTTTCTACGGAATTACATGATAACCGGTGTTTTACTTGACCGTCATATAACCACTACACGGCAACATATGCAACCTACATCCCCGGATGTCTTAAAAGAGAGTAAAGCTTTCATTTCTAAACTAAGTCCTCTTTAGCGGAACTGGTACTGAGAGACGTCCTCTCCGTCCGTGGAGGATTACATGAGGGCAAGAATTGTTGCAAAGTGGATTGCAGTAAATGCCTTCATTGAATATGCATAGCATAAAGATGCTGTTCCGCGGCTTGCGCGCGATAAGTGCAAACTTTCCTAAACGTCCACCAACCCTTCCGAGAATACATCGCTCCTTTCGAATAAAGCTGACTACTGGTGTCAAGTAAGTTCATTGGTATCAATGGTCACAAAACCAAATCCGGTTGCCACCGCAAGGCCAAGTTTCATAGTAGAGCCATTCTGCACGTGAATCGATTTTAGCATTACAAAACCCGGTCAACAGACTATGGCTGATTTTGGGACGCATCTTCAAGCCCAGATCATGCAGGTTTATCATAGGCAGTTCGTGGAAGCCGAAAACTGTTCACAAATACATGACTGACATCATAGGTGAACTGCGCTGCTCATTGTCTCATATAATTGAGCTTCAACATAGTGGACAGTTGCCGACCTCTATTGATTTACAATTTGCCGCAGGATACCCCGCAAAGTATCCACAAAATCCAGTTAAGCATCACAAAAACAAGTCATTTGCTTTGGACGCACACTGTTAGTTTAGCGGAGCGACAACAAACTCATTTTCTCGAATGCTGAAGGTCGAATGAAGAAGAGACAACAAATTTTGGCTATAAAAGACAACCGCAAGAATACATGAGATTACTTGACTTGAACATTTGGACAAATAAATAATCAAACCTTTTCCCATGGATTACATGTAACATACCAAAGATTAAAGGGAATATGCAGGAGAATGTTTTATGAATTTCCTAATGGATTAAGAATTTTTGCTTTGACAAAACAAGAAGGGGTGCTACTACCAAATATACTGTTATGCTTGGCTTGTACTTTATATTTCTTACGTTTGCTTAATAGAGATACTTTCTGAGGTCATTTCTTAGACTGCACAAATTGTGAGTATGATGTTTTGCTAGGCGCACTAGTTACTGGTGTGTATTGTTAAGTAAACAACATCCCGTTCTCATTTAGTAGCTCACATACAGTCGCTCTAGACTAAAAAATAATCTTGTTATTAGGTGTCCCTTTGTTCACCATCACTGCTTGGGCGTCCTCTGAGCTCTCAACTCCTTGTCCACTTGGAGTCGTGTTATCGGATGCCAAGAGAACTCTCGCTTTGGATTACCAAGCGGCTTTTCACGAAAGCAGAAGTTTAACGGACATTCTGTCAACGCTATTCCCGCGGCAAAGGAGAGCATACAATTGGCTTAACGTAAATGGACTTCAGAAAGAAGCCTGTGGGCTCCCACAGACCTTATTTCTCGCGGTGGTAAGCAGTCGCCAACAATTTGATACCAACAAGCAAAGTTGGTTTCAGTGTTAGACATGTCACTTCAACACCTACAGTCAGTTCAAAATGCACATTGTCCTCAAAGGCACGCCATGTTTAGTGTAAAGCTATCATTTTTTCAGGATAGCACATTTTTTGCCGTGCATGTCTATGACGAAAAAGAAACTGTAATAGGTACCACTCAAAATAAGAAACCGATATGGGGAGAAGAGTTATGCTGTAGGCTTTCCTGTTGGAACAGATTCAATGAAAACTCTCAACTCCCATGTCTTTTCTGCAAGAATTGTTGTCAGATATGACACGCCAAATAGCTATTATCTGGGATTGACCGTCCATATTAACCCCAAATGGCTCCAGGGAAATGAGGCTTCCAGTGAGTAGTTTGCCAGGCATATAGAATATCAGTGGACGGCTGGAGCAAGCATATTTGTCTGACCAACAGGAAACTGCACACTTTCTAACTCTTCCACGTTTAGGTTAAATTATTGCAAACCATGTTAAAAAAATATGATAACTGCACTCATCGGGTACGGAAGTGGTTAGTGACACCCTTTATCTTGGGCAAACTAAATACAAAGTGGGCAAAATAAAGCGTATTTGCCGGGACAAAATCGTTTTCGAATAAAAGGTGACTTGAAGATCTACGGACGTCAACTTTTGCCAACCTTGTGAAAACGGAACGGACCATAAAAAGATGCACTTCTGTCCAAAAGGAAACAGAGGTGAAAAAGTAGGCTAACGATAAAATGTTCAACCGCGTGGGTGCGCAATATCCGTCCAACTAGATTAGACATTTAAAGTTATGGAACTTAACATTGAATAGAACTAATGTGTGCACGTGCTTAGGTATACTTTTGTTTATCTGTCTTTCTTCGACTGTGCAAATATGCTTACACTTCATGTCACACCATATGATACGATATCGTACTGAGTTGAAATCGCGGTGAAATTTTTGTAAAAACCCACATATAAACTAACTTTCGCAAACCATTTAGCGTTTATGGTATATTTTAATATAGATAAAATGTGTAATGATAACATTTTTCCAAGACTTTCAAAAACGGAACCACAACATTTATTGGTTGAATAACTAATCGGATAATCTTAACAACAACATTCCTTTTTTTAAACTGCTGTTATTCCGTTCACTCAGCCGGTATTGTAATTCTTGTCGGACGGGTTAGGAATGGGAAAATGGAAACAAGATTGTTGTTAGTGGTTGCAGTGGCTTGTGGCTATACGGGAGGTAATCAGAGATTTCTTTTGACAGATATATTTTTAAAGACATCCTATTCCTTCTTAGTCTGTGGATGCAGAAAGAATGGGATTTATTACGCAGGGCGAACGCCGGGAAACTGTAGCGGTGGGTTTCGTGTATTCATTTGTTTCTTGTAGGAACTCTTCAAAAATGTACCCGGCAGTTTTTTAACGTACCCGTTTTTAGTTTGATATTTGGTCAATTTTGAGGCTTTTCCAGGGTGATGTGGAGGCTGTTGTGCTGATTAGCGACCTCTTTGTAAAGAAAACTTTCGCCTGCTTATCAATAAAAGATTGACTCTTCTTAGTTTATTCCTTTAGGGGACACTTGTTTGAATGCTCAGGTGACTTTCAGTTGCTTCTTGGGCGATTCTAAAGGTTATGAAGCGGAACATGGATTTGTTCCACCGGATTGCTTGTTTGACCGAACGTTGACCGCCATTTGTGCGTTGCCTACGCACATCTCGCTGGCATGCTCCGATCAAAATACACTCAACCTGCTACCGCTTTCGACTATTTTTTCCTTGTACCGGTAAGTGTCAGGGTTACCAGTATATACTGGCAACACTGACACTTTTCGTCTTCTGAGCGGAGGACGAAAATTAATCTTCCATCCACTCGAAACTTCGGAATGGTATAATGTCGGCCCGAGTCCGTAGCTTCCAACACTGCTGATTTCCTTTCGTTTTTGGAGGGCAAATATCGATGGTTGCCCATTATTACATCGCCTCCATAGAAATTAATAACAACATCTGCATCAGTATAAATGCAGAACACATTTTCCTAAACAAAATCTCTTATTAAGTTTGCTTGCCTCTGAATTTTGTGACTACTGCGTGGCTTACTCCACTCCGTACGATTGCAGTATTGCAAACGTAAGAAGTAAATTCGACTGAACAGAACAAGGTCTTATCTTCGGCAGAAAAATAATTTCCATGAGAGATACCTGAGCTCACTTTTGATTTCATCTTTCAACCGATGTTCTACCTGACTACACAGAAAATGTGAATTTCAAAGGATTTTTAAACCCCGAAAATGTTGTGCACGAAAACAAAGTTTGTAGTTCAAAACGGCCCTTCAAGCGACCTTGAATATTCGGGTCAGTTCAAAACAGCTCCAGTTGAAGTTAGATTGCAGGACTTTACGGTTTGATGCTTCATCGTGCAGGCTCCTGCACCAAAAGCTCCATGAATCGGACGACGCTTTGACCACAACAGGGTAGAGGCCTTCTTCAGTTCCACTGGTGGAACTGTGAATCGTCTTTGTGACTCCAACTCACACTCTCATCATGCACAAAGGGGAAAAGTAATGAAATGAATTACCTTCCTACATCCGCCTCAAATATACAAATCATTTGAGGTATTCACCAAGCAACTGGTGGACTGGCGGACGACTGTAAATTAAGAAGAACTTGGTTCAGACCCAATCTTGAACAATCCCTGATGGGCCGAAAGAAAATTAACCTCGTTTTTGCATGAAACCTGGCGAACAACCATTTCTTCCTTCACCGACCGACCTACGTTCTGTTCAGGCAGGCACAGTTCTCCTCCTCAGTGATATCTCGCCACCTATAAGGTAATTGCCAACCCCTCTCTGAAGCTGTCTTTTGTACTTTGTTCCAATGCCTAGAACAAATTTCTCCCTAATTTTCACTGGGTAAATACGCCATCCAATTTAAAGGCTAACACAAATGCTTTCCAAGCATACCCTAGGCCCCCCAAATGACCAACATGCGTCATCCAAAAGGGCTTACTCACGACTAAACCACAGACAGCTAAAAGCTACCACGATGCCCTCAACTCCCTAAAAACTCGCATGGTCAATCCTGTATTCGGCATCAGGAAATGCGGCAATAGACTGATGTTGGAATCTATGTTTAATGTACGTTACCGCATTGTCCCGTTTATTTCCTTCTCATCGTTTTCAGCGAGTGATGTTAGCTTCCATAAAAGAAGCAGTGCATTCCGCCATTCCACAATACTCCCAACAATTCATTATCACGTCCTTCCTAAAACTTTTCCTACGTTCACTCCCATGGCAGTTGCTTTATCTCGTTTGACTTTACGAATCCCAGCTCTTTGACCAAAACATAACACCAAGTGGTCCTTCTCGTCTTACTTCAATTTCTACTTACCCGATTCACCTAAAAAACGTGCTAGTCACGAAGCCCGATTTGGCTTAGCAATCGCTTTGTTTGTACCTCCAAGCATGTGTCCAACAACACGTGTTGTACTCCGCTGTGTGATTGAATATCCATACTTTTCTTCCCCTTAATCTTGCGCAACGAAAACCCTGGCTGTGACGGCAGATAGATAATAGATTGATAAAGTAAGGAAGCCGACAGGCCCTAGAAGTTGCGAAAAATTTGCGGTACACAGGAAATTGTAAACGGGTAACGGAGTGGTGGAAAGTCCCTATATGCGCTCGAATAGATCTCTGTCAGGAATGAAATAAATGCAAAAGAATGAGACCGAGGTTTGCAAGGAATGGAGCATCTTTAGCATTGAAATTTTATCCTGACAACCTAGACTCAACCCTGAGAAAAAAAACCATACCGCCCTCATGTTTACCTCACTTGCCAATGATGTTTACGCTTTGGACTTGATGGGGTTTTGCGCACTAAATGTTCCACTTTTATTCGTGTTCCTGACCATCTGATGTTGAATCTCACCCCTCCTGACATCCACATCTGCGCCGGGCACGTACGTTTACGTCCTTTGAGACAGCTGCCACAAAATCACGTTCACACTCCGTTACTCTTTTTCTCTTGGGAATATGTTTCACATAGGGATGGACGAACAAAAATTCTCCGGAATCACAGGACCGCTTAGGCGTGTGCTGCCGTTTTTCAGGCACGCGGGTCTGGTAAATACCTATTCGACCGTCCGCATATAAGTGCGCTCCTTCACCAGAATTACAGATGAATCGTTAGGATAATGAATGATGTTAAGTCCGTTTAAGAATCACTTGATGATTAATCGGGCGATTTATGTCGCTTAGCCAAGGATTACCTTCGCGTGCATCCTAAAAGTTTTAATCATCCATCCCTATGCGTCACATACTACTGAGAAGAAAAACCAGTCTGTACACCTTCAACACAATTTTTCTTCCACAGGGGCACCTATGCTACCAGAAGTTGAAAATTGAAGGATTTCAATGTCCTATCTGGTTTGTTTCTTATAAACCAGCCGAAAAATAATCTGATTTAGTCCTCAATGCACTCTATTCGCCGCAAGCTGTGCTGGCAAAAGTCTTATCCAGACTGCTTCATACTGTCTTGCGTCCTGAATGCGAGCCACTCTATACGCGCCCCTACCTTACATCCTGAATGATGGATTCACTTCTACATTTGTTTCCCTTTACTCTCTCCTCTCACCTTAGTCCTTCTGATTTTCTCTTAGTATTGACTTTGCATTTTT
The DNA here is from genome assembly GCA_008360955.1 of Fasciolopsis buskii. Taxonomy (NCBI): domain Eukaryota; kingdom Metazoa; phylum Platyhelminthes; class Trematoda; order Plagiorchiida; family Fasciolidae; genus Fasciolopsis; species Fasciolopsis buskii. Next base: position 24,896 of record LUCM01005619.1, on the reverse strand, counting down.
TGATGTAATCCGAGGGGACCAAATGAATATCTTACCTAAACCAGATAGCATTCACCAGGTAGTCTAGGGGTTTGCCTCCAACCCACCGCCCTATTTCTGATTAGCTTATGTGTTCCAATGCTAATACGTCTGAAAGAGCGAAAGGTCTAGAAATACAAGAGTAATCTGGACGGTACCTCTGGTAAAATCACGCTGACCATCCGGCGGGTGCCAGCCTGATCTGAAGCTTCAGTAAACATTGGTTTCAGCCAAGGAAAAATCAAACCACAATAACAAAACCCGTTAATATATTTTCCTAGGCGGAACATCACAAAAGGCCACAATACTGTTATGAGGATCCCCTAGAATGGCGTTCAAACGTCCTCCCGTTAATCCAATTGCCATTTGGCACAGAAAACCGACATCAAAAAGAACAGCACAAGGGTCATTCATTTTGATCGCGTGTGCGGGGTGGGTTTGCTTCACACACGAAAAGGGTGCCTTCCCGTCATGCTTGTCAGTTCAATTCCGGCGGCATGAATTCACTGAACATTCGCCTATGTTCCATTGCCTCTCGGTGCAAAACTCTTCATATAATGTCATCCATAAAATTATCTGGTGGAACCTTGACTATTTACATATGCCTCCTTTACAGCAAAAAACCGGCTCACTATTGTCGTTAAATTTCATTCTATTTTCATCTAATTTGAATTCTGGTCTGCTTCAGAGATGCTCCCATCCCTAGGTCACATCCATATTGGTACCTAACGTCTCAGATAAGATTCTTCGTCTTTTATAAAATACTCGAGCTGCTTGGGGGATTCCAAGCATATCGCGAATTCTGCAATCGCAGTCCAGCTAAGATGTATGCCAAAGCTAAGCCCTTGGGGCGAACGCTGGACCAACGCGTAGCTACCAACTCAACCCAAAACAAAGCAAAGGCAGATACAAACTGCCAGGGTACTATTTGGAACAACTTAATTATATATAAGAATCAGACCCCAACAGTGTTCCTTTCGGGTCCCGCTACTTTGCCTTCCGACGACAATCACTTGAACCACAAAGGCTGTCAAACGAAGTCAACCGACGGCAAGCCCACGCACGTGGCAATGGCGCGAGTCCAGGTCGTATCAACGATACACCAAACCGGACGCGATAAAGCAAACAATGAGACTTGTCTCACAGAAAGAAGTTAGCAATGAGTGGATGGTACGAAATGCGAAGTGCCAATGACTGGTTCGAATTTCTGTCCGGAACTCTTTCCACCGGCCCACACTATCCGACCTGGATCTTTCTTGTCTGCCTGTGAGAGGAAATGTCTCGACGCTCATCTAGTTTTATGTTTGCTTTCCCTAATATCTGTGACCACTTTTGCATCACTCGACTCTGTGCGATTGCATTGCCGACAACCTGGACACTCTACCGATAGGAAGAAAAGACAGCCAGAAGCGCTGGCAGGCCCAGTACATTTTGACAGGATTGTGCGAGCGGGGCTTGCGTGAGCCACGCACAAGTGACGACCGCGCTCGGTGGCCAGTGTTCGAATAACCGAGCTATCCGGATGACTAAACCTGTGTTTCGCTACAGGGGCTTCCTCCCAGAAGACCGTCGGAGGACTTCGATTGGTGCCATAGGAAACAAGCCGAAAGTTGGCGAATGTCTTTGGCCTTTGGCACCGATTGCCAGTGGGAAGGTTTTCCCTTCTTTTGGTGGGTATTAGCTTTCAGGACCCGACCTTGTGCCGGGCACCCAAATATTAAGGGGTGAACGAAGGAGTTGTGATCCTCGACCTACCCGCGCCCGCACAACGCTGCAACCGAGCTGCCCGCCCGATGCGCGTCGGTTAAATCCGTTGACCCCACTGTGTCCCATACCCGTGGGTCCCACCCCCTCCAGAATCGTTGCCAGGTGGGTTCGTTCGCTGATGTGTGCATGATGTCGACCATGAGAACGATGTTTATCGTGCTGAAGTCATTTCAGCCTCCTCGGGCTTACGGGTTCTTCTGACAGGATGTCAAACAAAGAACTTGTGGAAATGGTGCTTGTGTGCATCGGTGGATGTTCGACTAATTGGTGGACACCCAACGGATTTTGTTGCCATGATTGTCGGTTTAACATGAGGGCGACATGTCCATCGGCGCATAAATTATCGCGACAGTTATACAGTAACAAATAGAAAAGTAATCAATAAGCTGATGTGAAAGTTGTAACAAAGTCTGAAAAGCGAAATGGCTGTCTTACCTTGCAGCCGCAACGGCTGTTCCCACCAGAATTCTTCATTGGCAGCTGTAGTAGAGCCTTGACTTGACTCCTTGAAACAATAGTTAGGTGCGTTGGTCTTCAGCGGGAGCAGTGTGAGTAATAACAGGCTTCTTCAAAATTCCGTAACTGCGAGAAGATACCGCGGCGTCCCTAAGCAGAAGCGTTGAGTCAGGGGGAAAGTTACTTGCAATCCGTCTAAACGACTGACGTCTCTGGCTAACTTGTAGTTCTCGAACCCCAGTTCAAATAAAGCAAACCAGAGTTGTGGATCGGATGGCATGCGGCATAACATATAACGCGTCTGGATCCCCACAGCTCACTCCGGAGATGGTTTTTGCTCTGTGCCTTCATGGACTCTTATCCACCACAAGCCACGCGGTAAACCTCGAGAGACAAGTAATACAGCATCCGAAAGAAAACCTGCGTTTCCGATGTTTTCACTTTTGTCTTTTCTTTAAAATTAGAAGGTTCTCCCTAGCCCAGTGCTTCTAAGGCACGGACACTACATGGTGTGCTTGCCCCTATTGCCGAACCATACTATCTGGTAACTTATTCGCCAGGAATTCTCCATTCTCTCTCCATTCTGATGAGTAAATCTTTGGGGGTGCGTACCGATTAATCACGACAACCGGAGGTAAGAGGCGCTAATGGTCGTCCACTTGTTATCCGTTCGCTTTCTGTGAGAAGGTTAACCAGCAATTCATCGGCCACCGGCTGTTTACCACAGATTTAAAACATTATATATTTTACCGAACGCACCTTGATCTCCCATGTTCTTTCTAGATGAGAGACATTGAAGTCTCACTGCACTCCCTTCTGCGTCAGCCTACCAGAAATCTGGACGGTAGATAAGTTTCCTAGTAGACTTCTCAGTTCCCGTTTAGCTCCGACGAAGTTTGTTCCGTTGCTACTTAGAACTTCCTATGACGTTTCTATTTGCGACACAAAACTCATTCGTGCTATAATAAGTGAATCAATACTAAGGGAACGAGACGACTTTAAGTGTACTGCAAGCATCTAAGGACAAGTAAAGAGAAATCCGTATCGGTTTGTGGTCTTCAACTAAGCCCCACTAGGATTGGATCAAGGTAATCTATCCTAACTAGTTGGAAGGGAAAGCAACCTTGCTGAGTCCCGATGGCTGGCAACAGGACCATCATTTCTTTACCCACGGTCGCCAAGATTTTAATCGCCTGCTTGACTGCAGCTTTTCCATTTACTATCCGCAAGCTGCGGACTGTCGCTAGATATGCTTGAGATATCCCCATATCCCCCTCCAAGATATGATACCATCTAAGTAAGGCTCTTGTTATAGCGGCAGTACGGGAGGGGTAAAGGGATGCCTCACACTTTCACACTATCTGGAATATTTCAGTCGGCCTCCAACGCACATGAACCCATTGAGTAGAACAAGTTTAGTTCTGGCTGTGGGCAGTGTAGAGTAGGCAGCGGAACCATGCTTTCAGCTCCATCCCGTAGACCTGTCTTTCTATTACGCGAATGATGTTTTCTTCCGCTCATTATATATCCTTGAGCTCCAAGGATATCGTCGTTTTCCGCTGGCGTGCGCACTCGTCTGTCCTATTATGAAGATATCTTTTGAAACGGGTAAGCCACGTCGCCGATCTCAGCATTTGAAACATATTCCAATATCTTAAGAGAAGCTATTTTCTCGGGTTATCCTTAAACGTCATGCACACGTTTTCCGATATCCGCTTCAGTTCGATGTCTAGTGACGGCTCCATTTCTGGAAGCGTTGTCCAGTTTATCAAGCCCTTGACTACGAATTGCGGCCCATCAAGGCAGTATTCGAAACCTCCGCCTGATGTGGTACCCCTCGGAACCAAGTCTGCAGGTTGCACTTCCAGCCTTACGTGGCGCCATTGACAAGGCTTGGACCGTTTGTGAATTTCTGCCAGCCAAACCCCAAGTAGTTGCGGAATCTCGTTCTCGAGCTGCTAATGTGGTACAAAACAGTAGAAGAGTCACTGCAGATGTACGTCCTGAAGTAAACAAATGGCGTCTCTTCCTCAAGTTTACGGTGAATTCTTGCTGCCAGCCTTGCCGCGGCCAGATTCGGTCATGGGGTTGTTATCGTCTTCAGATGAGACATCGATGATTTGGAAAGCAGCGATCTATAAGTTCATGACTGAAGCATTGGAGAGGACTATTTCGTCAGCGACTGCTCCATAATCACATTCGGAGGCATTGCAATATAAATGAACCTGGGTTATGCCGTCCATGGTGCCGAAGGTGCGCGCACGTCGAGGACTGTTTATGTTCCCGAAAAATCTCAAGCTTCGAGGCCGTTCGTCCAGATGCCTTTGTTGTGATTCCCTAATCGACCCATCCCAGTGTAGGTCTTAAGGATATAAGGGCTTCAAAATCATTTTATTAAGCAGGATGAAAGGCGAAACCAACACAAGTGGGTCGAAGATTGATGCGCCCAGTGACGAAACCTCTGAAACTTTTGCGATCTTACCGGATTATCGAAGGAAAATCGAAAGTTATCCTAGATGGCGTCCCACTTCGAACCCAAAGTTCTTTCTGGTACTGAAATGAAATTGTAGATTTCTTAATAAAATTGAGTCATTTCTGATTTTGGAAGAACCACAAGCACTTCTGTATGACTGCGTAATCACCTGCGCAGTTGGAAACATCTATTTGCCAGCAAGGCGCTGATTTGAAATGCAAACAACTCGGCGTCGTGAACAGCTGGCATAAAAACAAAGCAGCCTTCAATGTAAAAATTGTCCCGCACCGCTCTGGTGACACAATCTTCATACCGATGCCCCCAGCCAACCGCGGGGCACTTCGGAGCTAAACTGGCAGAGACTGAGGATGAAGGTACTGGCAATGTCATTTGAAATTCAATGGAGTTTTTATCCAACTGTTTACCCTCCCACCATAGTAAACTCAATGCAACTTTTCTCGCCACTGGCACTCGCATTCAATTAAGCACTTCTCTGAGGTCCGCTGCCGATGCAGTAGGGCGCTCTCGGAATCAAAGAGGCACCCTCGCCAGGCCCGTCCTTGTGTCTGATCCGCTCAGCAAGTAATCTCCCAGAGAGTGGCCCCGAAACCTCGTGACACAGTCAAAAACGACTTGATAACCAGTTGGCCTTTTAAAATTTATTACTAATGACTAGCTCTGCTTGACCCTTACTAAGATACTCATTATTATATTCGAATATCTGACAAAACTCTTGTTCTCGTAGGAATCTTTTTGGGACCGCCCAGCCTTTACCTTACAGTTACGGGGCTGTCCAGCAGTATCATTCAGGCGACCCGCCGGGATAAGCCAACGTCCCAGTGACCATCTTTCAAGGCTGTGATTTCCGTAGCCATTCTCATAGTCAATGTGCGTTTAATTAAAGGGGCGCTTTTTAAGAAGTCAGGATTCCCAAACTGATTATTGCAGAACCGATCGAGCTGTTTCGTCAGTGAATCTACCTTAGCCTCAATGTGTTCTATGCTTTTGGCCCTGGACTCACTTTTATCGACTCGTCCAAATACAATCTAGCTTAATAGCTTCCGAATATTACACGGCTGCTTTCATACATCGAAAGTATGTTCTAGGGCACAGTATACCCCAAGGACGTCTGCGCCTATAAAGAGCCCTACCCTTACGTTCGTTAGTTGATACCCTGGGGCGCAATATAAACGAGACCAGGAAAGGACGTCAGCATCGGGAAGGTATCTCGCCGACTGTATCGGAAGGTATTCTAGACTGAACAGTGTAGCGAGACATATTCTTCCCCTGACAACAAGGTTAACACCATATTGGTAATCCCGGAATCCCATGTTATCGCACGGTTAACGGTCAAAATCTACAATGAATCATGGGAGACCCTGAGGCCGACTAAGTGAGAGGTTTCCGTGAGCGACGGTCACGCCCGAACCTGTATCCAGCAATGCTTAGCTTTCCACGAAACCGCTTGGTTCTTCAGTCTGCACTAGTTCATCGCCCAGGCTAATGCGATATTTGAGTCTCAGGTTCGTAGAACAATCGTTGAGGGACCGATTTACTGGCTTTTCGATAGCCATGCAGTGATTGCCTCGCTGCTTTTCCCTATCCTAGTCGGGCGTGTTCCGGTGGTTAAATTGTTTGCCCATATCATGCAGTGATGAATGGCGTCCCTTCGACAACCAGGGCTGGAACATGGATCCAACATGGGGCGCTGAGTCTGCAAGTGTCAGGAACTCAAATAGGAAAACACGCATTCACCTCTTTGAGCATGTTCCATGTTTGGGGTCTACCGGTGGACAGGAACTGAATAACTTTTCAAGAAATTGCGCTCCAATGCAGACCTGGAAAACGTCTGCGGAACTTTGTGGAACAAACCCTTCTGCCTAACTAAAATGTAAGTAACCGGAATGATTTCTCAGAAATTGTTTCCAACTGGGTGTTCGCATTCTCCGATGAGGTAGGCTGTCCGGCGCCAGCGCAACAATCCTACTCCAGGAAGTCCTCGCATCAGAGGACACCAATGCCTGCAGATGACTGAACTGATAGTGGCTTCTGCCCCTAAACCGACCTATCCTACAACTCTTAAATGCGGCTGAGTAAGACTCGGACTTGCTTCATCGTTTCAATTATTTCAAGTGTCCAAGGCGATTCATTTGTGTGAGGGAAACTTTGCGGCTGGGCGCCGTTACCCATGGCTTCGTCATCGCGTCAGAGTATTTGAGACTACAGTTCCCTTAATAAACAGTCAATGGTTGATCTAGCCACAATGCGTCCCCATCCATATAAATCCATCGAAACATCTGGAATCAACAAGGCGCATCCCTTTATAGCATCCCAGACTAGCCCCATGCAACGGTTTAGATAGATAGAGGAGTAACTTTCCCCCATTTTTAACCCTGTTTCCTTTGTACCATTTGGACTGTTTAAAAAGTACTTCGTAAGAAGCATTATCGATAAAACTTCCCATTCGACCATGGGCTGGTCCACCCGGCATTCAGTTGTCTTCTGCCGTCGGTCGACTTTGAGCCTTAAATGTCGGTTTGGTCTGTATTCGACAAAATCTCGAGTACCAAGACCGATGTACCCCACAAAGCAGGTCATTTTTGCAGTCACCCAAACAAGCACCATTTTCCCTCTCCTGCAAGTGTTATCTACGTTCCCGCCATTTCAGTTTTGCTGTTCGCCTCGAGAATTTGTCACCGTGCGCACAGATTTTCCTTTAGTGGCCTTTCCATAGACAAGCTAACAGTAATTCACTTCTAGACTCGCCTGAAGAAAATGAAATAGGAGAAGAGGTTCAACCAACACCCAAGAGCAAATCCATTTCGTTCAGCTGGGAGTTGATGTTCACGGGCCCACCTCTGGCCGTTTAACTGCGTGATTTCAATGTCATTCAGTTGTTGATGGTGCGGATAACTGTAAGCCCTCCGAGCAAACGATTGAGCGACCCGTAGCGCACAACTTAACCCAAAACAAAGCAAAGGCAGATACAAACTGCCAGGGTACTATTTGGAACAACTTAATTATATATAAGAATCAGACCCCAACAGTGTTCCTTTCGGGTCCCGCTACTTTGCCTTCCGACGACAATCACTTGAACCACAAAGGCTGTCAAACGAAGTCAACCGACGGCAAGCCCACGCACGTGGCAATGGCGCGAGTCCAGGTCGTATCAACGATACACCAAACCGGACGCGATAAAGCAAACAATGAGACTTGTCTCACAGAAAGAAGTTAGCAATGAGTGGATGGTACGAAATGCGAAGTGCCAATGGTTGATTTGAACCTCTCTTCGAAACTCCCAACACCTGTGATACGAGCCTTTGACGCATTTGGGCATCAAAATGACTCTCAGTGCACGACTGAATCTAAGTCCGAAATTTTCTTATATGATCCTGGAAAACGACCCTGTTTCATTTAATGCGGGAAATCTCTTGCAGCGGCTTATGATCGTGGTAAATTCGTTCGTGAGGCACACATTGTCGTTTTATGTCTGGCTTTTGTTTTCCATTTTTTCCAATGCACCATTCATCCGCAAATGTTATCATGCTATTCACATGCTCTTCGGAAAATAGAAATATGCACATATTATTGATAATAAATTAAATAGGCCGAAGCATGTTGAACGTGTGACTTCATATAAGGCAACACTATGCCCACCACTTCCAACTGATTGAGGCTTTCATTTGATGTGTTTTTCTCGATCTCTCATCTACCACCCTAATTCTCAGCCATTTCATTTATTTTATCTTTTGTTAATCTACATAACCCCACAGCTGGAACGCCATACAGAGTGCCGTTAACTCGCCTTGGTTTTTGACTTTCGAGCTGCGCCGCTGACTGGCCGTAAATTAACCCGTCCCCGTGCTTTTCGCTGCAAATTGTTCATTATGCTTCTTTGCTTCGATCTCAAATACAATCGCAGCATCGACGCTATTCCAGCGACCTCTACAAAGAACTGGCCACGGTAGCTCCCGCCATCGTCTCTTCCATAGTAACTTGGCCAATGCATCCATACCCTCAAACCAATTTCGCTACTGGGCGCGCTTCCAAGCCGAACAACGGTTGCAAGACCGAGGCCAAAAGGCTTGCTAATAGACCCAGGGTATCTCAATAACAAACACAATGGCCATCCACTTCTTATTGCTAACCCTACGGCGTGCCTTAATAAAGTCGCCAACCCTTCAATACGCGCATTTCCAGTACTGCTGCACCGTGCTCCACCTTCCATATACTAGATGACATCTCGCATGCCCCTGCACATCATGAATCAAAATTCTCTAATTATTTGTGCACACTACACCAGGCCAAGCATAATGATTTACTTCCTCACCGCGCTGAAATGGAACACTCTGGTTTACCAGCAGGATTTGCGGATGTGAACAAAGGATTCGCACTGAAAGTCTGTACGAGGCTGGAGGCCGAGTAATATGGTACCAGCGGTAACGTTCCACGAACAGAAAGGCCCTCTTGACTATACTGTGTGATCGTTAGTTCTGTGCAACTGTGGTCAATACGTCCATCAAATTAACAGACAACACTTACGAAAATAACCACCTATCATCCCTGCTGTCCAGTTATCATCATAAGCATGATATCCCCTATAAGTCACTGTTCGGGTTATTCTTACTCCTGTGACTGCCGAAAACTTGCAGCCTAATTAAAAATAGCAAAAATTTCTGTCCCCATTTCAAAGTGGCGTTGGATATGTTATTCAACATTTTGCGTGGTATTTATCATTATTTCCGCCCATGTGATGAGAGTTTCTTTCGCCGCATCTACAGGCAATGGTTTACAGTGATCTTCATCAGTTTTCATCCCGCCCATATTTTGATTTCCTCGTCCGCTATTCCCGTTTTTCCTTCGGCTGTTTTGCCAAATCAGACAAATTCTCAACCATCACTCCTAGTTTCGTTGGCTGCCGTTGCCGCAGGTTAACCTCCGTGAAAGCTAAATTTAACAATTTATGAAAACTTCGATCTTATCGTGACACTTGCTTTCAAGCAAATTCGCACCTGCGACAGGCTTTGTTGCTGTAGTTGAACTCTGGAAAGGAAACCAAGGAAACCAAGTCCATTATAAATTGATTCATCTTCCCCTTTCATGTTTAAACCGAACTCTTCGATGGACTGCTTTACCCCTTTTTATGGCCCTGTAATGCACCCAGGCATGTTTCTCGGTATCTTCGAGAAATGTACAACTAAAAGCGAAATTCTGCAGCACCGTCAAGTCCCAAGACATTCGTTTGCCCATTTAGAACCATCTTGATAAAGAAATACAACCTGAAAATCTGCTTCTTTCTGCTACTTGTGCAACATTCAACGTCATCCTGAAAAGGCACCCCAGAGTAGGACCCAGCGGACCGTTCACAATCTGACAGATCCCCATTACGTTAGTTTCGCATCTTCTTCTGCCCAACGGAAAGAGATATTAGTCACAAATTAATCCGTAGTATGGATTTCTACCTTGCTTGTCAGCCGTCTGCTTGGCCAACCTCTGAATCTGCTCAAGGCCCGGAAGTACCGTTTGGAGAACACAAACCACGCCTACACAGCATTCCAATCGTGGTCTCGCTGTTACCCTGTAGAGGAGCATGGGCACATTCGACTTAAGAGAGAACAAACCTGGTTTCAATTTAACTAGTCCGCTTCTTGCTTCGTGGGCTTCCTCGCCATACTGGCCGTCCAATTGAAATCTGACTCGACCATTATCCACGGGTTCATCGCGAAAAGGGCTCTCTCTCGCATAAGGGTAATACCAAAGTTTTAGACGGGCCCAAAATCGCCACTTATCGATGTTGGATTTTCCGTGCCTACAGACGCTGCTGCATCCATGTCATCAGCAAAAAAATACCGGGTCACTTGAGGGCCGAGGATAGGTCATTTACGACGACCAGGATCAAGGGAGGCCTTAAAGACAGAGCTTGCGGGACGCCGTTGGTGACGTGCAACCATGGAGTACCATGTTCTCCTGGTAAGAAAGACCTTCACCCTGTGGCCCACCTGCCCTCAGATAGCAAACAACCACCAACTTGCTTAGTTGTAGAGATGATTTGCCGAATGAAACACACTTCTGAGGCCGTGATAGCGCAACTCAGCCCGCTGATGATCATCCAACATTGCCGTTACTTTTTTCAGGAGGAACATGGGGTTGGTAACGCAAGGTCCCTTCTACCCGACGACTTGATGGGCTTGGAGCAGCTTCACTGATCTCCCAAAGTTTAACAAAGGTGCGCCCTGCTTTACTCTTCCATCATCTGGAGAACGCTGATGGCTTTGACTGGTCCGAAATTTACCATGACAGTCTGGACTCCAAATTAATGTGGCTCCCACCGCCCCATCGTTCCAACCCTTCGGTACCCCACCGTGGATTACACTGACCTGAAGTGCCTTACACCAGGCCGGCGAAGACGTCTGTTATTGGTTTGATGGTGCTCTGGTGCTTTAACCTGACACCTCCAGCTTGCTTCTCGTGAATCCCTCCAATCGCCTGAGTATATTTTCTCCCGCTATCAACAGGTTCTGGATGACCTGCGTTGATCCCCCTGGCTTAGCGTTTTGGGCTTCACTGATGACTCCACGGCTAGTATTGATGTACTTGATCAGGGGGGAATTTGATGTGTTCTTCATTGATCTCATGTCCTCTTACCCGTGACAAACCGAAACCCTATTCCATTAGCTGTATGTACGAATCCTTGTTGTGAGTTTTCGTCCGCGTTATTTTTAGGTGACTAACAGCTCGAACGCAGACAGAGATTCTTTTTGGTCAGAAAAACCTTGTAAAGTTTTCTGAACATGGCATTTTAATTAGCTTTCTGCATATCCTTTTTGCAGAGGTTTCAGGCAGACTTTGATATTCTGATCTTTATTTTCGGTCTGATGTTGCTTCGAATTCTTTTATGATACGTAATGCCAAAGCTTTTGTTCCACCTGCTTCTTTCTGCCAACATATGAAACTACTGGCTTGTCTACCAAATTCCGCAATCGCAAGCTTTCACTTCCGCTTATTGACTTTTGTTACTCAAAGGTAACGGTTGACAGAGATTGTTTCGCTTTATGCCTCGATTCTTGTTTTTCCAATTTAAGCTATTTTATGATTGTCAGAGCTGGCCGGTTAACAACAAAGCCAAATTTGTACTGCAGAAACTTTCGACGGTGCTTTCTGGGCTTCCTGAAGTAAACATCAATTCCCGTTCTATTGATGCCCTTGTCTAGATATGTATTACGCCGACGGGATTTAGTAACCCATCTAGGAATAAAATTGTACATATATCCGGAGTTAAAAGTGCCAAAGCCTGTGGAGGGACCAAGGCTACTGGACCTTTGAAGGGCCTGTGCTTGATAATGAATGACTTTCACAGTAAGCCACTCTCGTTTGAAGGTACCTTGTTGTAAGTAACACCAGCGCCGCACGTTATGGAGCTTGTGCAGCACTCTGGCTATCAAAGCCTAGTCGAAAGCCTTTGTTATTTGAACTCCATTGCCACCGTGTTCCACACATGAATGCCGGCTAAGAGAAATGTCATTCTGCTTAATTTCTCTCATCATCTGACACTCGCCGCAGTAGTGTTTGGAATTCCACTTGCTGGCAACATAGCTTGTCATAGATTCACTTGCCTCAGGCCGCGCATTGAACCTCAGCCTCTGGACTGAGCCCCACTTCTGCAGCTCACAGGTTTGCCGACGGCGAAGGAGCTTGCCAAAATACATTGAAATCCGATAATGCTGACCAGAATCAAGCCGGTGACCTTCCGCTCACTCGGAAGATGCTGTGCCTCTGAGCTAGCACGGGTAGGCATCCTGGATGCAGTTTACCCCGGTGAGCACGCAGTATTGAGCAGAACACTGTTCCAGTGGCTTACAGCAACTAGCCTCACCTTATTAACTAGATTAACCTCGTCGGACACTTTTCAGCGCTCTCGGTATGTACCGCTAAACATGGTTCGAGGGATCACTTGATTATTCTTCATTCACTTTGAAGTGACGCAAGAACCTGATTGTACGCACAATGGGAGATACAATTGTGCACATGTATCCAAAAGCCGACACCATTAGCCAATAGCGCAATAATAGAAGTTCGAATAAATAGCTTGCGTTCGACTGACAGTTTCGCGGTAGTTCACGGATACAGCAACCTCCCGGCATATGGAAGCTTGCCATTCGGTTTCTTCCCATGGTGAAGAGTTTGAATATACAATGCTTATTTCGATTTCCTGCGCTGCATGCCATCTTCTTCCCTATACCATTCAAAATACCCACAGTTTATCAATGGTTGTCAAACCGTCGCGAACAATAATATTTTCACAAAAGAGGAAACACTTCCAGCACTGCGCGCTTCTGTAAAAAACTCGCATAAGCCAAGGATGAACTGCACGAACTTTTGCCCAAGACCCGGAATTTCTGTCGCATTTGCTAACGGCATAAGCAAACCAAAAGCATCGGCGAACGAAACTCCCGTAACATTGCAGTCAGCTGGTATCCTTGACAGCGAAAACCCCCTCCAAGATGTATCCGCTGGCCAGATGACCTCACCTGGCAGCTTTTTCCAAGGAAGCTGTTGTCCCACACAACCTATGATCACCTCAGCAACTCCATGGCCATCCAAGCGGTCCATTCCAAATGTGCTTTTGTTCGTCACTGATTTCCGTGGCCTTACCTTCAGGGATCAAAACCTTTGGCTCTCCTTCCAAAGCATACATTTATCTGGGCTCTGGACCACTCTACCGATCCATTATACAAGTTTGGTCTTGCCCAACTTCCAACCATTTTTCAGACGGACTTCGCAGTGTACTGGGTAAAACTTGACTGCAGGTTTGACTAAGCTGTAATCTTCTGTTTACTCGCCGGCCCCTTGTCCCCTCCAACCTGCAAGTAGTCCTCAATCACGCCAGTGTTAATCCTTAGTAGTAAAGCCGTTGCACACTTCCTAAAGGCTTACCCCAGATTGGCAAAGCCACAAGGCTGCTGGCCTGCTTCATCATACTCAGACATTCGTATACCGGCCGTACGCTCGTTTTCTCCCAGTACCTCTGTCTTTAAAATTAACCGCCAATCTGGAATTCAAATTCATCAAACACAACCAGTTTTCAGTAGCCTTCCCCCTATTTCTTCCAGGAGAAGTTCTCACGCGCAGCCAATCAATTTAGTCATTTAAATCTCATTTTCTTTTTTCAATAGCCTTGGGGCTCCTACCACGACCCATTATCTCATCCAGTCACCTAATACCCAATTAGGCAATCGACCTCCATTTACAAACCACTAATACGCAATTAGAAGTAAACCCCTCTCATTTATCTGTGGTTTGCTTGATTCATCCCCCTTCAGCAAAAATTCTGACAGCTTTCATGGAGTAATAATATCAGCCCAAATTTAGCCCCCATCAGTAACATCATTCTCATCCAAAACACACGTTTACCTGCCCCATCCACTGCCCAAGCCTCCTTCCCTCAAGAACTCACAGCACTCCTTCAGGTATACACCGGTACTTAACCGGAACTTCCAGTCAAATTCTGCCTCCCTATCTCGTGTCTACAGCCCTTTATACACTCAAGAACCCTTGAATATGATATCCCGCCTCACATACACGTCACCTGTCAAATAACCACTTCGATCTGGGTGAGCTGTTTGCAACCCCACTCATGCCCACCCGTGGCCTCCACGCTAATTTATGCCACAGCTGTCATCACACCTGTAATGCAATCTCAGAAGGTAGCCACACACAAACTCCGGCGGCGCACCAGCATCCAGTGCCTAGCCCATACTTCATCATCAACATCAAGGTTTCTGCTATCCGCTGTATTACCTGTCCTCCCATAGTCAAATCCTTTATTGGCATGCTACTCAACCTCACCCATGATTAACCGAATTTTGTGCAACCCATAAGGCTGCTTTTTGCTTGGCATTCTGACCAGTAAAGAGTCTATAGTTTTTCTTCAAATGCCCCATCGTCGCGCTTTGTGCAAACTCTCATCCGGAGTATTTTTTCTCAGTCTCCAAAAAGTACACTTTTGTTATTGCTGATTCTTGTGCCGGTGAGTGTAAATCTGCACTCGTTATTTCCACATCTGCCTGCAAAGCCTTCGCAACAAACAGGTTCGGTGGCGTGGTGGTTGATGTCTGATTAGTTCAAACAAACATCTGAAGTTCGCGCCCTCCAACACCAAATCAGACTCTCCAAAGCATTCACTGTGGCTAACTTGCACAAGTCATTAAATATTGTGCGTGTAGGCTGCATTTGTAGGCCTCCAAGTGCCAAGTGACCTGGATTAATCCCATGGGTAAAGCGTTCAGATACACTGTATCACCTCCAACTTCATCGCAGGTTATAGCCACTGAGTTTACCGCGCGCAGAAAATGTTAGAATGACCTGACGGCGCGGTCGAAATCATTAAAATGTAGTTCTCCAGTCCATCTGGATTGGTGGCTTTACCAATCGAACACCATCGGACTTTCCCTGACGCTTCTCACGATGTAAACCTAGCGTCACACCAGAAATACCGTGGCGGTCGCGGTAAAATTGTTGTTTCAATGTCCTCCACACTCCTTAAACCCCTCCTCCTCGAAATACAGTTTACATTATCTCCGGCTGAATTGAACGCTCCTGCTCTTACTTATTCGTGGCCGTTGCTGCAGGCAAGCAATCAGTTAGCAAGGGATCAATTATTCAAAGCCAACTGAGTGTCTTTCCTTTTACTCCTGTTCCAACAAGAGGGCAAAAATATTCCGCCTACAATTGGGGTATTGGCTACGACAAAGCCTCCACAACCTTACTCTCAGCCACACATTCAACCTCCTTAAAAGCCTCATGGAAACGCTTTCCTCTTTAATAGAAGGGCAAAGCTATGAACCATAATGCTAGGTCATTTCAACTTTTTGACCTGTGTAGGGTTAGAAATACTGTGGTTGGTTGCATGTTACAGATTAGACCCTTTATAAATTTCCTGGCAATATCACGGAAGTAACGAAATCTTTGTTTCTCCCATGCATATATACAAGCCCTTCGTGCCGCCTGGATTCCTGATGGTCAGTATCCCCTCTTCCAACAGTGTTTCTTTTAGTACCACGATCATCTACAAAATTGCATCCTATTACAAACTATGTGAACATCCACCCACCGATGATCCCCCACAGACCCTTTTGTTATGCGGTGGCAAGCACTCACCACTACTGCTTCTCAGCCACTTTTTAACTCCCTGAGTTGCAATTTGGTGTCGTCGAACTGGAGGTGATCACCTAAATCGACAATGCATAAGGAGGGCTCTTATACAAAATATCCACGCTTTCACCAACAAACCACAAATATCTTACATACAGACCGTTGGAAGGACTGTCAAAGATTTTGCAGTCCAGGGTCGTCCCAAGAACAGTCACCTGGGGACCAAGTAAAGTAGGTTAGCAGGAAGAGATTGAATGATTTCATGAAATAATTCACCATGTGATATCATCGCCGAAGTCACCATAAATAAACCATGGAAGCAATGCACAGCTGCTTCATTCTTGCTAGAAATCATCACCATCGAATATCCACCGCGCAGGAACTGGAGCGCGAACCTGGGACGAACGATTCTGAGTCGAACGCCTTAGCCATTACGCTGCCGGGCATGCGCTGAACGGTTTGTTGAACTTCACCACATTATGTTGCACCCGCTCCTGAATCTCTCGCTACCACAGCTTCCTAATTCTCCTCATCATCTTGGCCGACCAGGTCAATGAGCTCGTTCATGTTTAACTTGGCAAGAAAAATGTCTACCACCGTTTCCCGCCCATATCTCGTCAAAAACTCAGCTGCTTCGGCATCATTGACATATTCTTTTCTGGCTGGTTTACTATCTGTCGCAGAGGAGATTATTCGCTGATGGACACACGTTCGACCACAGATTTCTAGCTAGCGGAACAATACAGGGCAGTCTACTTGGACACTCGCGGCTCCTCATGTATGTGTTATTGATGCGTCAAAATTCATTGTTCACTCCAATCCATTCCTCTTTCCCTAGTATATAATTATATTTACCCTTTTAAACCAGCCTATTGTGTTAGCGCCATTAGCCATGCTTCCGCTGACCCGGCTTGCCCGCAGAGATAATGTGTTGACTGGGTTGTGAACTTCTCTCCAGAGGAAAGTGGCATCACAATTTGTGGATGAGAACAACCGATATTCTCTTTATATATTAAAAGCTTACAAGTAAATCTCCAGCATACTATTCGGGAACATGGTTCTAACGAGGCCCACTCTGCCAGTAAGGCTGGAGGGTGATTTTTTCTGGATTTTTCCTCTACTGCCTTCAAATTAACATTGCGCTATTCTACAAGAGTTATTTTTTGCTTCTGCCAGATCACTGCACCCCAATCCAAGTCAGCATTTCCGAATACGATACAGTCTTCTTGAGACAAAGGCAATTCACCATACGCCCGCTTGGCTGGTTTACAGGTGTCAGCCACAAACAACTGTGTGCTGTTCCCAAGTTTGCCATTATTTGGCCTTAGACTGAAATTGAATTTACCCCTTTTTTCACAGTCAGCTCTTTCGACTCACCGTCTTTCTTTTCTTCTAACTCACTCTACATAATTCCACAGCAGTCCCATGACATTCAGACCAACGTGAAATAGTCCACTATTCTCTAACATTTCTTCCTCATGGTATATTCTGGGCTTTAGAACAATCTCTCATCCATTACCCGTACTCTTTAGGTCAGAAGTAAACCCAAGGCTGCCTTTTGTGATTTCTTCTCGTCAACCAAGTTCTGCAAACAACACTCACGGGGCCCGGTTGGGCATGACTAATGATCAGACTTACAGAACAAACTGCTGAGAAGCAGGCCCAATTTTTGTTCTATCTTCCTGGCAGCACCTTTGAATGATTTTAATGAACTGGACCCGGTTAATATCCGACTCATCCCCGAAGTATCGTCCTGTCCAAATCCGCCACTTGCACCTTTCCGTAGGCAGTCGCGTTAACATTTCTAGATTTCTCAATTTCCGAAGCCTGGACAGCCCGTCGTAAAAATTGGGATTTATCTGCAAATGTTCCTTATTCATTTGCCGAAATGGACAGCTTGACTACAGGTGTATTATCACCAGCCAGGATGTCATCACCAGCGCCATGACCTATCGGCATGAGTTTAACTGTCATCCATTGCTTAAACGAGTTTCTCTCAATTTTCGCAAGGGTAGAGTGGTAGGATAGAGGGGCTGGCCAATCGCTTTGTTTACTTGTTTCTAAGGTTGGCACATCTGGAAGCCTCGAATTTTGAGGATGTTTGCCGAGGCCAAGCCAGGCTAGGATTCCGGCTGAAAATCGTCTCTTTATTAGCAGAGGTATAGATTAAAATGAGAAAAACTACAGGAAAGGTGAGATCCACTAAAGCGGGAGAAATGGGGTAGCTTTCACTGTTATTGCACCAAGTGCTTAAACAGAAAGGATAATGAGAAGGCGTCATAGATGAGAGAGATAGCCGCGGGTGGGGATGTGGGAGGTTGAGTCCTAAATAAACGCCAAGATTACCTTTGAGGGCTGCCTTACCATATGAATTGACAATTTCTTTGTGTATGGCGTTTCAGAGCAGAAGTGCTCTGTAGGTGGGGGAGTCAGTTCTAGGAGAGTTGCGTTTAAGTTTTTCCGAATGGGCACTGAGACAGGAGAGTGGGTTAATGATGAAACATTCACTTCATAAGCTTGCACATAAGATTACATGGCAGGTAAAATTCGATTCTCATGCGGCTCATATCCTAGAGATAAAATAGCCAACATGAATGAGGGAGAATGGATAGACCTTGCATTGCTTTGGTGCATCTCACTGCATCCGCTCCGGGCACCAAAATATTTAGCTATAGAACGCCACCAGCTTTCGAATATACGTGCCATATAAATCGGGGAATCCTTTTGTAAGGTTACTGGGAAAGACCGTTAAATGGTTTGAAATACCCGAGCGGCTGTTTCGCCTGACAGTTGCTGGTGACGAGATGAGATTGTGTTACTTTTTAGCCAGAATCCTCAATCATTGTGGTGATATACCCTGAGCAGATTAGTATTTTCAATAATGAAGAGCAAATGTATTGGTTTCAGTAGCCAATTACATGATGGTGCACTTGCCACGGTCCACAGAAAGGTTCCGGTCGACTGCCCGTCGCCTGGACTTATTTATGGCCTGCTGAAGGAGACTTCTGTTTGCATTTTATAAGTTTACGCAATTTGTGTATGTCGGAAAACTGAGTCACTGAGGTAGAACATAAATAATGGGGTCTCAAGAATTGGGCCTTCCTCAAGGCCACCGTAGGCGGGAGAAGGTTTAGATGTGTCGCAACACACCTTCATGAAAAATTCCATTAGTAATAAAGCTAGGTGGTAAATGTGGTAGACGGTCAGAGACTCCATACGCTTCAAACTGACACAGTAGTTAGGCACAGAGAACCTTATAAAAGGCTGTCTTAAAAACTATGAATATGGCATATAATACCTGTCTGTCGTCATAGGCTTTGGTGAGAATATCCACAGTGGTCAACATGTCGATGCTACAATTTCACTGTCGGAGAAACCATGCAGGCATGGGGGAAGGATCTCTTTACCTTACAAATTGTAATAGTTGAACTGTTTTAGTATCCGCTCGGAGATTTCGCCAGGGTTATTGTTAAGATTGATTGGTCTATTGCGGGTGGACAGGTGTTTGCTGCTCATTTTTCCAGCTATATTCTGTAACTGTTTATTTTACGCCGAAGGTGAGGTTTCGGTAACGTCAGAAGCTTGAAAATAGGAAGCAAATGGTGTAGGTAAAGTCACGGCGATTTCCCTTAGAATGCAGGATATAGCTGATCTGGTCTCATGGGAAAACATTTGTTCTATAAGAATACTCCTGGATAGATCGGTGCATGATGCAAAACGAGTTTGGGGTGGCGCTGACTGTGGTGGGCCTTTCCGGGCTTTTTACCCAAGTGAGGCTGCGATCCATCTGGTATATTGGCGCTTCTTCTGGCTTGCTACGGGTCATTCACGATCTGGGGAACCTCTTGCTACTTGCTTCAACAGGATGCTTCTGGTTGTATCCTCGCGGCAAGGAGATAGTTACCACGTTTATAATCGTCTTTCCAGTAGAGATTTATTTCTCTATTGTGACCCACCCACTTGGTTCCCTTAGTGAAAAGGATGAAAATGAATCACCAGGGCAACGGGAGTGGGCGCCAACGATTTGAATTTTGATAAAGTGCTCCTGTACCGGAATGCGGGAAAAAAATTAGGGGCTTCCATCTTTCCAACTTCCTGTTGATTGACTGATTTCTTTCTGCTGTCGCTAAAACAGAAGTTTGTCTGTAAAGATGTGTGTGCCCCTTACTTCCTTCTCGAGTTAGTGCACCATTCAGATTAAAATCGCAACACAGTCCGTAGATTCAACGCCTATTAGGATAACATAAAATTTCCTGGGGTTTTGTGAAACCTAGCTTGGTGCACTGACCCTCGTTGAGCAGCGAGAAGACAACCCTGAGGAAAACATTTCAGGAATATTCCCAACAGGGCTACTCAATGATGCTCATTTTGGTTATGATAATTATTTTAAGCCTACAGAATTTCCCACATGATTCACCGGCGTCTACTTTGGCCGGTAAAATGGTGGAGCTCAGCTGCCTCAAACTGTATCTTATTTTAAAGTGGAGCTCCTGTTATCTTTAGCTGAGAGATTTCTGTACATCATTTACGAATCCCCATCTCAAAATGTCCGGACGCGCGGCGCTTTCTGTGACTAAATGACAGGGATTTTGGGACCGGATGGTTTGTCTTGATATGTGTTCCTCCTCGTTCACGAAATTCTTCGTGTTTTTGTCGAGAAGCGGACCTCGGTTGCAATTGCCCATGCTAATGGTGTGTGTTATTTAAGGCTTTTTATATGAGGGTGTGAAAGTGTTGCACAATAATACAGGGATAAGAGGCATGATGAAATTAACCAATTTTGGTGAGGCGCGCTGGCACGCTACGTTTGGTCCCTCAATCGGATGAATGGGTGTATATGTTCTATGCGGATTTTATGCTTAGCAATCTTCCAGAAGATTGCTCCGGGCAACGATCCTCACGTTTTCGAATTTGAACCTGCGGAATTACCAGTATTGGTGAACTGAAATCAGAGCGAATGGAACATGCTACTGTAAGAATTTATTTCCGGCCTGTCCCATTTGCAAGTTTACGCAGTTCAGCAGGGCTAAAGAAAATTCTCCAAAAATATCTTACGTGGGAGTTCATGAGATCACTGTTGCGCTAATCACTTCGATACTTGACCTTATGCATTTTTGCCTATGCTCTAAAGTCTGCTTAATTGCAAACACCATTCGACTTCGACAGAAATGGACTTGGGACTGGCCTCAGCCACTTGAATAATTCCACACACTTATGATGGATCTTGTCCTGAGTCTTTGTGATTGTATATTTGGGGCTCCACTTGCTTGATTAAGTTTATAGAAAGATTTGGTAATATTTACGAATCATCTGTGTTCGTCCACCTTGGGATTCAATTTTGGCTGCACGCTGATAAAACGATGGCTGAAATAACGATTTCTTCGTCATGTGAACCACTTCTATTCCATGAAGCATCAGTGGCATTGTTGTCGTTTCGGAGATATGCCCAATATATGGCGAGTTGGTTCGCATTATGGTCTGCCTGGGGAACTTCTCGGTAATTTGAGCACCAACGCTACACAGAAGCACTTGTAACAGTTATCTGTTCTTGCATTTTCATCAAGCGGTGCTGTAGTGAGACTGCAATCGTCTTAAATGTTTTCGTGCAGCTTTCCGTTTTGCTAATTGGATAATTTAATAGGTAAAAACATATCATCGACACAGCGCGGCCGCAGCTTCCGTTTGACACCCGAAAGGACCGTTTATCCGTTTTATTTTTCACGGCCAATAATGTGGTATTCGTGGAGGCCAATTTCACTTTAAACCAAAACGCAAGAACTGTCCACCTATTCTGGACGCACTTTTCACGAGGACAACTCTAAATGCATCGAGGACGTTGGTGCAAGTGAAAAATGCACATGGAAATATCGCCCCGCAAATTCAAAGCAACCACACAAGCTGTTCTTGAATGGAATAGCATATCAAGTCTATGTGAAAAATAAGGGTGATCTATGAGCTTAAGTACTGCTGTTGATTCACTCGGACCAGGACCAACAGGATGGTGTTGGTTCGTCCATTCGACTGGACCGTTTAACTGCAAACTAGTAATATTCGTATATTTCTCGGAAACTTCGAAATGCATGCTTGGTTGCATGATCAAATGTTAAAATGGTATTGCAAGCTACACTGAAAAAGAAAATAAACATTTGGGTACAAAATGAGAAGAAATAACAAAACTGGCATATCAAGAGGAACACGGTGTTTATACGCACCAAAGATGCGTATCGCAGGTGCAGAGTTCAATTGGAAGATGGCGGCGGGCAAGGAGCTGTCAGCAGTATTTGGAATTAACAAGTCTATAAAATGGACATGAATGTTAAAATGTCATAAAGAAAGTCTCCAAAGACCTTGAGTGCAAGGTAAAAACTAGTCAAAACGGACCAAAACAGCTGGCAGGAAGAGTATTGATGGCCTATAGGTACCCTGTATTATAATGGATATGAAAAAGTACGTCGGCCATCTTGCCATGGATTCTGGGGCCAAGAAAATAGTCAAAAGCCTTTTGAAAATGCGAAGGGAGGAAGAAAACTGGCTAACCATTGTTCAGAGACATAGATAATGGAAATGTCGTCGGCATCAAGGAGTGAGGATTGACAAGAAATGCGTTGAATGATATATATTTGAGGCTGGTAAGCCAACGTGAACCAAAAACGGGTTTCTTTGCTTCTTTGTTTACGTTTGTTGGCTTAGCTGATAGGGATTACTGGCAAACTGATAGCCGCGATTGCCTAGGAGATGATTGGGTGGTGTTCGCAACAGACAGTGGCAACGACATCCGGAACAGGGATCTAAGTGTGGATGCCTTCGTGGCAATTGGGTGTCAACGTGATGGGAATGTTGGACACGGATGGGCAGTTCCAGCAGTAAATGTGTGCAATCGGGTGAACTTGTCCGCTGAAAGAGTCACAGACTTTGTGGATCACGTTATGTGACCTCGAAATCTAGATAGACCTGCAACGTTGGTGTTTCATGCGAGTTAAAAGCAGTGCCCTCTTAATCGCGGACGTGGAGCAGGTCGTATTTGTCCGTCCTGGGATAGTTGATCTAAGCCCTGGGTCAGCTTGTTTTCACGGTGTGTTGAGGCGTGAAATGGGGCCAGAAACTGGATGGTAGACCCTCGGCGAGACACGAGTGCAAACGCACATATTTGGAACGGAGAAAGGAGGAGGTGGCAGTCTGGAGGTATTCCATTTGCATGCAAATCAAAGAACGAGAGGTATCAGGTTATGCCGAACTTCTCGCTTGGAATGGCCTAATTGTCAAATGCATGCATAAGTAAGGGTTTAGATTTGGACATTAAATATTAGTTTGGGAGAAAGTGAGAATGTGATGTGAGTGTTTTTTATATATTTTGTTACATGCGCACTAAAAGAAATAAAAATCAGATGAAAAATTGCACTGACTTGTTCCAATGACGGAGTTTTCTGCCTATACCTACAGTGATTTGTACTTGCGGAAACAACGGGTAATAAAAACTGCATAGACCTTGTTGAGTGGGTTGAGAAAAGACTTCCAGCATTACATTCACTCAATACCCAACGACCAATTCATATGCTCTTTCTATTGGAGTATAAGGATCGTGCATGTTTATCAAGTTTTGTGCGGTTATTGCATTCCTAATTTCGTTTTTTCAGGTAACGGAGGCAGAATTCATCCTTATATGTAGGGGTAGTTTATTCCACAGGGAGGAATATTTTATGATGAAGAAATTTTCTCTAAGTGGTCTCCTCGACATGGGAATCGACACCAAGAACTCAGCTCAACGCAGGCCATAGGAAAAGTTATTTCTTACTTGGAATGCAGAGATGCACACGTTTTTACCAACAATCCTGCGAAAAAAGGAGAGGTTGATGTGAACTCGACGCAGCCACAAGGGATCGAGGTGCAGTTTTATGCAACTTTCCATGCAGTTTAGCGAGGCAGAGTAGCCTAGAAGTCGTTTTGTAAATGTTCGTTGAACATTCTTGATCTCGAGTCTGTCACTCTGCTGCACATTGGAACACAATGGAACAGTAGTCCAAGATAGGACGTACGTGTGTTTTATATAATAACAACTTGCTTTCCTGGTTGCCAAAGGTTCTGTACACCAAACCAAGTAGTCTCCTAGCTTTTGCAACTTGTATCAGTTTGTGTTCTGAGAAGTTGAACGTGCTGGAGTAATGAAAACACTGGTCCCTGACTGTGAGCGGAAGGAATGACTTCTTGGTTAATCTCAAAGATTCCTGTAGGAATGTGGCATTTGTATGCGAGTATGCTGCTTTTGTGGGCCTAGAATTTCATTAACCAAGCTGCGCACCATGAATTAGGCGGTAGTAGATCATTTTTACATTATCTGAGATGGTGTCGATGTCATGAGGGGGAGACCAGTATACAATTTTCATATCGTCTGCAAACAGAGAAGGAATATCATGCCTAACGATGTGAAAAATGCCGTTGATGTACAGCAGAAATGGTGGTGAACCTAGTATACTTCCTTGAATATCCCCACTAGTGATTGGACGACGCGTGGATAGTATTCCATTTGCATTCACTACCTGCATTCTAGAAACCAAATAAGAGGGGAACCAAGCCAGAAGGGGGGTTATACCGTACCTCTTGACTTTCATGAGAAGCTTGCGATGGGATATGCGATCAAAAGCCCTTGCCATATCTAAGAGAATCACAGTCACCGAATTTCCGTCGTTGGCAGCCTTCGTTGCTATGTTTAAGAAATCAGTCATGCACGCAGAACCTGATTTACTTTAAATAAAACCATATTGGCCGGCAGTAATGAGGTCATGATCTAATAAGCACGTTGTTTGCTTACTTTTTATTATTCTTTCCATAATGCAAGAGACATTTAGGGTGTGATTGATGGGTCTGTAATTGGATGGCTCCTGCTTTGAAGCGCCTTTGTGAATTGGGACAATGACAGAAGTTTTCCACTGGTGGAGAAAGTGCCACAATTTAAGGAAAGATTAAATAGATTTGACAAAATATAGGGATGTTACATGGGCTTTGAACTGGGCTAAATTTGGGCACGACCGCAGGG
>LUCM01005615.1:4986-15247 GCA_008360955.1 Fasciolopsis buskii | reverse complement strand
TTGATCAGGTCCCAAATCTCCCGCCTGAGCGCGACAGCCAAAAAGCACTTTAAAAGAACGGAACGTCTACAGTCGATCAACGTGAGCGACAAAACGAAAGTGGGCTGTGACAAAACGAGCCGCCCCTAGTCAAGTGATCAGTGATTGCACCAAATGCCCGTGTGATAATCTCAAATAAAGGACACAGGGGCGAGACAAAGAAGGGTAATATATCGAATTGAAAGCAAACAGCCACAAAAATATATGTATCATTGCGAGCAATTTGGACGCGAAGAGTTAGGTTCGGAGGAAGAAACGAGGAATGGGGAAAGGAATTTTCAACCAATCAGGATGTTTTAAGCTGCATTTAATCAAGCGATCCACGATTCTTAAAGTAGTGTGGTATAATTGAATGACCGATAATCGGCTGGGCCAAGTCTTGTGTCTTTCTTACGTAAGAGGATTGTGGCAGGCGTATTTCAGTGGGAGAGAAAAGTACCGCAAAATGCACGGAGTTTAAATGCTTACGCCACCACTGTTGAAACATCCCCACAATTTTTGTGAAGATAGCTAGATGTAAGCAGTATGGTTCAGGTTAGCAGCTGACTTTTGTTTAGCTATGAGTGATGAACAGTCTGACGTCGTTGGCTTTTGATTTTCTCAGTTATGCCAGAGCTGCTTGTGAGTTGGTCTATTTAAGAGCACGCGGGCGTTGCTTTTACTATGGAGCCTAAAACCGTCTCAATCTGTTTTGAAGGTCGATTGATTCGTAGAAGCAAATAAAAGTTGCTGGCTCTGTAAAATTCTCTGAAGTTTTGGCAAATTTGCAGCTTAATCGACCATTACTTTTCCTTTTAACGGGGAATCGGTGAGGTCTCAGGCGGCATATTACTATGAAGGCATTCGTGCAGCAGTGAATACAGCTTTTTGGTTGCCGTTCACACCTCCATTGATAAAAGGAAGAAGTCTAAATGTAGCTGCGGAGAAGACTTGTCAGGCATCATCAATTCTCCCTAAATTATGGCCTACAGGATAAAAAAGAAATGTTAGTTTGGAAGGTTAATATAAAAATGCAGCTATCGGGTAGGTGCTTAAATGCAGTAAAATTTCTTTTATGAATGTGCGAATGTGCGTTAAGCCTGTCAAAAAATTAGGTCCATATCATTTTGGTTTTTCTTTGGGTCCATTAGGTGCTGTAGCCATCCTCCTTGCCTAAAGTTAGCACGAAACGGAAGCAAGCAACTAGAAAGAGTATAGGTGAACCAAAAAATGCCTAGAGCACTGACGCCGCTACCTAGGATTTGGGGCCTGGTAAAGTAGAAGGATAGTTAACCGCGTCGGTTAAGTATAGGAAATCGTTTAGTCGGGGGCCTGCAGATCAATATGCGCACCCCATCTAGTGGGTTTCGCTAACACAGTCAGCCCTAAACCATATAGCATCTTGGATGCAATTTAACTGGAGTTCCTGGCAAAATGGGGCCCGCATTGATCTACAGACATGCAGGGGACAGCCGCACTGACGCTCAAATTGGTGGCTGTTATGGAAGGATTTATGTCCGATGACGACAACTGCGCAGTCTGAAGTGTCCTTACTGAGGGAGGTCTCGGCGTCTCATAACAAGTGTTAATCAGATGAAAGTTCGAAGAAGCGTAGAAACCGCTTTGTTCTCATTAAAGAACGATCATTTAGTAGAGACAACGTGGGGTAACCATGGTCTTTATCTTCAGCCAACCTTGTGACCATGTGACCTTGTGCCCTCGCTTGTTTTGGAGAGCTTTGAATCGCTCGAGTGATGGGCATCATCCCAATGCAGAAAGATGGTACATCGTTATGTGGTAGCTGGAAGTGAAAGATAAAGGATCCGTCAGACAAAATAAGCAGCACATCTGATGAATGGTTAAGTTGTGGGTCAGAGTGATGTAGTCCGTCGTCACCAAATTGAGCTCTTAGGAGTTAAGATGAGTCCAATGGCAGGTGGACGGTGGTACCCAAAAAATGCATTCTCACGGACCAAGTGACTCTTTTTCGGAGTGGACCTAACCAGCGGCATGTGTTCCGTCCGCAGTACAGTACACTGAGGTTCGGCAGCTTGATCTGCCTTGGAAAGCAATGATTTAGGGTATCTGAATGTAGATTTTGTAAACTTCTCACCCGCTGTTTTAGGCTTGGCTTTGCTGCTAGTTACGTCGGATTGTGTGATGTGACCCATACGCGCCGATTTGATTTTTTCATCACTGTGCCTGCCCAGGACAATGGGAATTCAAACTGGTACATATCCGTAAGTTCCACGAGGAGGGGCCTTGACTGTTGTGCCTCCGAACCTTGCCAAAGGCCAACCCGGTTTCATTTGGAAACCGGGGCCGCTGAAGGCGAGCCAGCCATCCAGAATGTGTCCGAGCTACGTACACCATCTCCTCTTCGGAATAAGCCGCGTTGGCCAGTTGTTCAAAGCATTTATTCAGCACGAATCTTCAGTTAAGCCCCAAGTGGCTCCTTTATCTCTCACGGTCTGCCTTTTCTTGTATTTGCTTTACTGTTTCCTTCAGAGCACTGCTTTCTGGCCCGATTTGTTTCCCCGTGTCTCTTTTCATTTTCTTGTTCCTTTTTATTTGAACTTTTGAAGTGCCTTGTCCTAGCTTTTAAGAACCGGATTCCCTATTTTGGACCTTCGATTACCTATGAACATTTCATCTGTGGGTCTTTTCTCAGCAGTAGGGGTATCATGCTGGCCCCGAAATATTTGAAAGCACTCGTCTGGCAATGCAAGGTAGTGGTCGCAAATCTATCTCAAAGGCGCATGCATCTGGTTTGGTTGAAGATCCTTCTCCTCTGTTACACAGCAAGCTCAGTGGTGCCAAAACAGGTATCGATAACACTTGATCCCACTTATCAAAAGTATGCAAAGGCATCTGCTCCGAAAGTCACCGAGGACTGGTCTCCGGTTATCTTAATTTGGCTGATAGTTGTATTTAACTGTACTGAAATGGGGACCTGAAAGAGGGAAAGTGGAAAAAACTACGAATGTTGCTCGGAATAATTCATGGGACGAAAAATTCAAGCAAAAGGAAACCGCAAGAGGAAAACGGACATGAGTGATATTGTGCAGCATAAGTTGCTTGCGTCGAAACTAGAAATAAACACATTTCTACAGCAAAATTAATTAAGTCACTTTACTGATGTGTGCAGTATCAAGTCTTTCGACTTTGGATGACAAAAATTTAAACGGCGTGGCAAGTCAGTTTCGAAAATGATTTGTGGCTGGTCGGTTTCAGTTCTCACGGCATGACTGTGGACGAGGGGCCTATACGACATCAAAACACTCCTCGGAGTGCTTAGGGTTCAAAGTGGATGACCATCGTTTTGATCGGCCCCTCACTTGAAGCGAAGTGTTGGAGCATCTCTTCGATTCATTTCAGTTTTAGTCCGGCTTGTTTAACATAGGATTGCGGTGACCCAAAATGCCAATTTGAAGTCCGAATTATTCGAATGGTAGGCGCAGTGGGGTAGCAACTCGTGCGAGCGTCACGTTCTACATAGCGCTGTTGTGGCGACCTGGATTCAGCTACAAAAGTAAGAAACAGTTACCTAACCCTCACAGAGGATATCCCATGATATGCAAACGGGCATCATAAAACATCAGATAGGCTGGGTACGCCCATGCTGCTGGCGCATTTTGCTTAGTCCTTAATTATCTAACGCAAGGAGTGCCTCTCTCCGTTTTCCTTCTAAGTGGTTCTTATAGTGATTTATGTGTCACATCCTGAATAAATCCGCGCTCAAAATTTCCCACCTGCATCTCCGGCCAGCACTTCATTTTTTCTTTGTCCTTTCCAGAGATTTCCCTGTTGTTTTCAGTGGTGAAGTCAATGAATCTCTAGCCGAAATTGGGTTTGTTCCTCCGGATGGATTGTTTCATCAAACATCAACAGCTGAGTTTCGTTACAAATTGCGCGCTGTCCATGCACGCTTTGCCGGCAAGCTATCGTCAAATATGCCCAACTTCCTGTTGTTCCCGATTGTCTCATTGTCTTACCGGCCAAGTGTCTAGGTTGCAAGGATCCCAGTCTCACAGCGCATGGTAACGGCGATGCGCAATTAGTAACAATGTTTGGAGGCAGGCAAAAGTTGCAAAGAACTGTGTTAAGACTGTCGATCATGAAACTTGGTGAGCCTTCGTGATTTGCTGGTCATGTAAAGCTCTTGTTTTCGTTGAAACTTTGAGTCAATTTTATTTCCATTTTAGGAGTGAAATTTGCCGTCCCCTTGTTTTCTATTTTCTTTCCGTGTTGTTGTTTATCGGCTATGTTCATCCAGGGATAGCTGTTAAGCACGTTTTACTAATACATTTCTTTGACTAGGGTGTCATTTACGCAGAACGAAACCCGTCCTCATACTCAACATTAGAGCACATGACTTTGCATATATCTACTTTCGGGCCCGATCTGCAACCCTAAATAGGCTGTGTCAAACTGGAGCTTAGGAATGACGAAAAATCGACGACGCCAAATGCTTTATATGGGTGGCTGCCCGGCTTTTATCCCCAGATGTAATCTCTAAGGTTAGGGACTGCACGGTGTCCTCAAACAGTTGCGAGGCATTCAGAGGTGTGATCACAACTCGGGCAGCCCAAAACTAAGTCAGCCCATAGATTGCAGCTTAAAAATAGGAAGCCTTCACAACTACTTCGGGAAATGCAATTTCTCAGGGGCGTACCGCTCGACGACGACCTGCTGTTAAGGGACCAATGGTCTCTGAGCTTCTACTGCACCTTTCTGCCTCGCTTAATGCCACCTGTAGGTATTCATAAAGAAGTCCGCAGAATTCGGTAATGTCGTGCTCTATCCCAGAAGATCCAGCACTGAACACCTACCCGTTCTCCAGAGCCGCATCCTCGCCTGCACGTGACGAATTAATGGCTACCTTGGTGAGATTAGACGAATGGTTACAACGGCTAGCAGCCGAACGGTACAGGCCATTTTGAGGGGGACGCAGCAGCATCTCTTCGAAGTGACTATTCCGGTCATTAGCAAATGGTAGCCGTAAGTTCCACGACTGTCTAGGTGGTTTTTGGTAAGAGACTGATAGGTTAGGTTTCTCATTAGTGGTTGCAGCACACCGACTATTTCTTGTGAATGCAGCTGACGAGCTTAATGTAATCCCCAATGGCCCGAACATTTCGACAGCTTCACGTGCACGGACGCTACGGGCTGCAAATGGCGCTGGTATCCCAAACTACGGACACTGTTCTCCCATCCGAGATCTATGTCTGAATCATGCATTTCCTTGGGTAGTAATCTTCGCCACACCATATTATTTCCTTAGACGCCCTCTTGCACTTCCACCTGCTAGTCGAGACTTGGCGAAGAAAAATAATGGAACTTCAGAAGTTGTTGACTGTAACCGGCTCGTACGCCATCGTTAAAGAAACCACGCGCCACCACGCCAAACGGCCATAAGGCGAGCTACTTCGCGACCAAGAATACTGTGACAAGACACGTCCTATTACCCGCAGGGGCTGCCAAAGTAACCCATCGCAATGGGACCACAGAACCCCCAAATTTGGGTTGGCCTAGCTTCAGACGCATTCCGCCTAGCTGAGGCATAATTCAACCTCATATTGAACCTGGATGTCATGCAACCATCCAGTAGTCATTGGGCCTCCCGTCGCATGCTGCTCAAGCCCAACAGCCATTAGTAGTACTGCAGGAACCAAAAAGCAATTAACACTGCCCCCGTTCCCGATAGATACCCTCTTTTTGTACAGAGGAACCCACCTTAGTGTCATTTTTCTGCACAGTCTTTAGCCTCACAGGTCTGATGCGAGCTGACAGCCATTTCCCTGTAGAGGAAACCGACATGCTAAAAATGGCGATGCCCCCGCTATTTGGCCAGGTCAAGTTCATAACGATACAATTCAACGTTCATAATTAGATCAAAACGTTCCAAAGGTTTGAGCACGAAGTCACACAAGGTTTAGAGGATGTGTGTGCTTTGACGACAGGTCAGTTGCAAGCTGCCCAGAGCAGCAACACTCAGCTCAACTGAGCTTCATTTTTTACAGTCTCAGCAAACGTGAATCAGCGATTAACGCCGGAAAGTGAAATGTAAAGGCCTGGATTCAAATCAATAAGACGGTTTTCGGTGCTAGTTATGGCCCTGACGCCGGATAAGTCCGCCGCTATTCTCGGCCACCCGGGTCCTCCTCTAAATCGACAACCATGATAGTTTTCTGGCTTTGTCAAGCTTTGTCGTCTGTTCAGCCTAAGTACGTAAAAAGTGTTGCTTCTCTCACGGACCCCTGAGGAGGAGTTAAGCGCAAACTGGCACAAAACAAGCGTCCACTTTCATTAAAAGCATTATCAAATAAATAGCAGGTACTCACACATTCCAACCCCGCAGCTGCCATATCGCTAATAGTCGGACATCAGAATCTGTGGTAAAGGCCGTACTTCGGCATTCCCCCGATTATTCTTGGATTCCCTTGACTTTTTCCTCTAAAAGACCGCAGCTGGAGAAGTACAAATGCAACATGTTTCGAAATGAGCACTACGAACACGCGTTGGAATAGCACCCATTTCAGTTGCGCGCAGATTGCAAGTGACTAGATAAGCGCTACATTTGACCGCCGACCGGCACTTGTCGCGAGACATGTACCGTATAGACTTTGCTTTACAGTTAGCTGTGACTCATGGACAGGAGACTCGAGCGCTGATACAAGCTCCCGTTAACACCAAGCTCCTCTGCCTTCGACACCATAACACCGCATTTCCCGCTTTTCTCAGCCTCATCTACCCGAATGTGGCTGTTTCAGTGAAGCTAGTGGCCAAGACTTTCGTGGCTCGATATAAAGCACGACGTGCTTTAGTGGTCCTGCTCCTAACACTAATGCCAAAAAGAAAAAGTTATTTGGCACGCTGAGGCTCCCCTGGCTATATTTCCAGAGCCTGGGGCACGTCTTCATCACGTACATTTGGACTTCGCGGCGTCTTTGCTGTCATCCCTTGACTATGCCAACTTACTTGTATAGAACGCCTTAATTGATAGGCACAGACCATGGCAATCCACTGTCCCACGTAAGGAATGGCTGTAAGTGCCCTCGAAACACTTTAATTAGTATATTCGGCTAGTCCCCTATGATGAATACCGACCAAATCTCACAATTTTGCGGAGAACTTACAAATTTTCTCAAAACAATAAACTATAAACATATTAAGGCAATTATCCAGCACCTGAAAGCAAATCGTTTTGGTGGAATGACTTCATAGTCAGCTAAAATTTGTCTGTTGAGCCGGAGGCCAATCTATTTTCGAGAATATTGCCGTCAGTCCCCTTGAGTCTTCGGAGTTCTTTCAATAAGGGAATGCACGTCACACCAAACGAGCTTGTTTTCGGTTGTACATTCCTCCCCAGAGCACTGATGGCACCATTATTACCCAGTAACTTCGATTGAGCCAACTATGAAAGGCGTCCCGCAGAGCGCATGCGGACGCTGCATCCCAGTCTTCCGTTTGGTCATCGACTGCAAATAGCGTTTCAGCACTTTGTGGCCGAAGTTTAACCCGAAACCAAAATGCCATTGATTCGTACATTTCACGATATAAAATTATGAAGTTAATCAATATACAAACAAAAGTAAATCTAAAAACCTTCAATCACAGAGATTCATGTCAAGAGCTAATGTCACCGTGCAGAATTTCACACGAGGTTCGCGCGGTTTCCGAAAGATTATTAATTAAAATCGCGCTGTAAGTGCGAACAAACAAACTTTCACTCGAACAAAGACATGCGTAACGCAAAGCACCGAAGTCATACGTTTGGCAGCGGCCTCATTAGTTATGACACAAGGGTGGGTTTTGGATAAACTTTTCCGGCCATGCTTTAAATCCCTCACCAAAATCATTCCGAACCACCACAAATGCAGATCGTCCAGAGCGCCAGCAAAGAAGATGGCTCTGTGAGAAAAAAGGCTCCACAAAAATGAAGACGTGGCTAATTTCATGAGTTTTTGATCATAAACGCAAAACAAAACAACGGTGGGTTGTCAAAAAATCTAGGCACGGATCGTTTGGGAAATTGGCCGGCAGAATGAGTGCTCCATGTTATGGTGTATCGCAACGGGCATGTGATTCAGTGGAATGTTGTGGAAGTAAAGCATAAACACAAGGCCAGAGTGCAAGCAGTTGCTGAAGGTACTATTGGTATTCCTTTTTAGCGTCATACGGGAAAGCGGGGTTAATCATCAATTGGTCTCGGGAGGGTGTACGTTATCCAGCGTCTAGTTGGTGTGTCGCACTAGGTGGAAACATATGAAGCTATACATCCAGAGTAAGATTTTGGCTCACTATGGGCTTTTAAAAAGCGGCCATCGTCCGCTTTCGGAAGCTGTCGTATCATTCACTCTATTCCCTTTCAGGAGGCTTAAGCATTGCACATGGCGCATCAGTACTCCCGTGGCCGTTTTGCCAGTAACCGTTCTTAGAAGCCTACGAAACCGATAGCCACCGGCTTCACTACGTCTAGAGGCCACAAATCGGTGTGGAAAAATACGTTGGAGACCGGCCTTAAGTTATCTGCCGTGAATGGCTTTTGACTAGGTATTCCCAGTTGTCAGGATTCCTAGGTTAGTGTAATAATAATAAATCGCGAGGCATACGTGTGAGCACGATCAGTGCGTTCAAAAGGCCACAGTAAATTCATAAGTCCAAGGTGCGAATTACACGAATTTATAAGGGATTCATGCTGCAAAGAGTAATCATTGAATTAAAAGGCAAGAAAGCTAAAACAGCACGATCAATATTCTCAAGTTCATTGTGAGGGGCAGTTCTCAGCTGCTCTGTAAAATAGAAATGGCTTCATTAGGAGAACAGACGTGTGAAGAATAAATCGATCGAAGGAGAACGGTGTGAAAGTAAAAAGCGATGCATCGGAATATTGTGTTCATTGGAGCGGGGAGTTACAAGATTTGTCCGAAGATGATGCAACACGGATATGAACTAGAAACAGATGACGGCGGAGGACGCAAGGCGAGAAAAATTCATTGAAGTACCCAGTGTTTTGTGCTTGAAAAATAGACGTGGAAACTGGGTACAAAGTAGCACCGAACTAATTTTCGTTCTAAGCAAACGAAACGGGAGATTTTGTAAGAGATATGAGCCAGACGCGGGTAGGTTATGGAAGCCAGGGACTTCCACTCATGAGCGGAGGCTGAATGTCGCAGGTCTGGGTGCATCAGAGTCAAGCATCCCGCGTGCATGCGACAGAGTTCTACTGCGAATCGGTTACAATATAAAGTGATAAGTCAGGGGATAGTTGAGGGAGTGTAAAGATGTCAACAGGCCCCGAGAAATAGGAAATCTGGAGGCGCAGCGGTTTATTTCTTTCTTGGCTGGCTGCAGGAGTTAAGGTGGGAATTCTGTGTGAAGCCGATAGTGAGGTTTTGTTGTGAGTATTCATGATGCGATGGTGCTCGCCCTCGCCACCGGTAAACACATCATGTGAGTTTGTTTGGATCAATGCTCCGTCAAAGAGGACCAATTCACCCGGCAAAGTCAGCTCGTCTGAGGCTTAACACAAAACCGGGGTTCTCAAAAGGAAGAAATACAGTTGATTTGGTTTTGCACCGATTTTGAGTTGGGGCTGTTTCAAAATATATTTGGAATAAACTTGGACGTTACCAATGGTGGAATGAACCAACAGGTGCGTAAGCGAGGACGAAAATGCGTGGCATGCACATTGAACACGAACTGCGGCAAGATGGGCTCCACCGACTGCTGGGTTACTCTTCCTCGCTAGACTACATGGAACGTTGCATAAAACAACATCTCGATCCCTTATGGCTGCGTCGAGTTCACATCAACCTCTTCTTTTTTCACAGGATTATTGGTAAAATGTGTGCATCTCTGCACCCCAAGTAAGAAATAACTTTCCCTATGGCTTGCGTCGAGCTGAGTTCTTGGTATCAGTTCCCATGGGGAGGACAGCGCTTAGGAAAAACTTCATCATCAAATATTCCTCCCTATGGAATAAACTACCCTTTCGCATAAGGATGACCTCTCCCACCTCAGCCACCTTTAAAAACGAAATTAGGAAGGCAGTAACCGTACAAAACCTGCTAAACATGCACGATCCTTACACTCCGACAGAAAGAGCCTATGAATCTAGGCTAGGTTATTGACTGAATATAACGCTCGAAGTCCTATCTCATCCCACCCAACAAGATCTCGCCATTTTTTATTCCCAGTAGTTTCCGCAAGTACAAATCACTGTAGATATAAAAAGAAA
>LUCM01005613.1:0-32062 GCA_008360955.1 Fasciolopsis buskii | reverse complement strand
AAGGACAGCTAGTTTACCTTTCTTACTACTCACAACTTTATTGGCCCCTCCCAACAAGGCTTCCTCAGTGGCCGATCTTGCCTCATCTGTCAGTTTGACTTCTTGGTTTGTTCTGTTTATGGTACTCATTGGTTCTCAGTTGTTCTGAGCCCAGTAGATCAATTTTATTGTGTCCTTTAAACAGAAAATTTTAGCCAAACCAAAGATGTTAGTGGAATCGTTGACTGAAACCCGACAGTTCTCTGTTGCTGGAACTTCAGATCGAGCTTTCTTAGTGCATCTATTTGGGGAGGACCAAACCGTAGTAGTGTAGTAGCCCCGGAAAAGGCGAAAATTCGAGGCCACTGACGGAAAGGAGCAACTTGCGATGAGCAAATCACCAAAAGGCTAATTGCAGCTGGGTGTGGTTTGTGCTCCACAACAATGGTGGCGTCATGTTACCCCCGGGTTTCGGATAAGTATAACAGCGTTAATCATCGTCGGACTACTGGGTCGTGTTCCGACGCTTTTCGTACAGCGTCCCACAAGAGAACAGGGGCGTGCGGAAAATTTTGCACGTACCCACAAATTGACAATCGTAACTGTTAGGAATCATTCTCACTTTTCACTTAGCAGGCATTCTTACGCAAGCGTCCATAAAGGAATGAATTAAATGACCAACGAGCATGGGCTATGGGAGACCAAGGGATGTTCTGTTTAATGAAGAACGGTATGCTCAGCATTACGGGTGAGGGAGTGCATGTGCATTTCAGATCTAACGCAGCGACGGATGAAGTCAACATATGGCTAACTGCAATTGCCATTGTATTCTGCAGGCGTCACTAAGTTGGCCGGTATTCCTATCTGGATTCGGTAAGCTGGAGTGTTGACTGTCCTTGTACCAGTGATTGCCGCCTTGCTCTGACAGATGTTGTTTTCATCCCGCTGATGAATATTGCTCAGGAGAAGCCTTTTTACAAAATCCTGTGGACCATTTTGCCCAGAAACAGATGCCGTTAACCACCGCCTAATTGGGTGGCGCAGAAGGAAGTGGGCGAATGGCACTTAGTATTGAACTTTGGGTGATACCTAGAAGAAAAAGCCACTGAGAGGTTCCTGCTTGATCCATGTGGGTGATGACCTGGTTGCTGTAAGTAATGAGGTTCACAATGTTGTCACTGACTTTCCGATTGGCAAAATCACCAGAAAGACACATGATAATTTCCTATGATGTGCATGCAGGCGAGAAACCAACGTCACCCTGCAATCTTTTGGGAATGCAAGAGGGTGCTATAGGCAGATTTCGCATTCACATGACGATGTCGTAGGCTCGAAGATCGGGTTTGTGCGTTAGATGATTATTTGATTGTGATCTTGCGCTTTGTCACTATCATTTGGAGAGATTTAGAACGACGCCGATTTGCAGTGCACCTCAGAGTCAGTAGCCTTTGTTTTGGACATGGAAAATTTGAGCTATCGTTTTCCAGGAAAACTACGAGTGACAGCCGCACCTACAGAATCAGCTGTTGAATGACCTCTGCTTGAAAAGTGAATTCAGCAATGAGCCCATCCAACTTGGTGGGATAATGGGCTAGCTATATTCAGATGGAAGTGACAGAAATAGCCATCGAAAGTCACAAACAAACCAGAAGACTGGATGTTGAGAGTAAAACATTGACCCATTCAGGCAAAATGCAGTTGTAGGCTGAAAGCCATATATCTTAGTCCATATCTTGCGAAGAAAATTCGCCGCCTTGATTCCCGGGGAAAGATCAGGCAACGCAACCAAAATTTTACAATATTGAAGTGGTGGAATGGTAGACCGGCAGTTGCCCAGGGATGCACCACTTAAATTTATGCCTGTCAATACAAACGGAGGCATTACATGTATACCGAGACTTGCGTTTAGCAGGTATTTTGGAATGCAGGACCTGGTGTTGCTAAGTGCTGCTTAGGCTCACAAACGTGACTTCTTATATGAAGCAAATCCGCCAGTTGATACTTTTTGTGGGCCTGTTAAGAAACAAATGTTTGAAAAAAATTAAAACAAAATCAAGCTGATTAATTTCGCACGGACATTGTTTATTCGACGCACTGCAACACACGTAAAATAAGGAATTTTTGTCCATAAAATTATCGAAGTTTCATGTTTCAGGAAGTGCCAGAAATAACGAGCTGTAGTGAAGACGGCAAGTAAGTTATGACTGAATGCGTTCTGTTTCAATTCCGCCGGGGAAATTCAAGGGAAATGGAAAGTGGAAGTTGCTCATACTCTAAGAGGTTCTCGGAGTATATAACCACAGTAACATCTGAGGAACCAACCGCGATGTTAGCCTACGTTGGAGCAGCGCAAGAGCCAACACATGTCTGAGAGGGTTAAAGATGTTCCGCTGGCATGCCCCATTCATATGAGGCGGCGATTTTCCCTAAAAACAAGCTGCGACTGGCTGCATCCTCTTGGCGTAGCTG
This sequence comes from Fasciolopsis buskii, assembly GCA_008360955.1. Lineage (NCBI taxonomy): Eukaryota > Metazoa > Platyhelminthes > Trematoda > Plagiorchiida > Fasciolidae > Fasciolopsis > Fasciolopsis buskii. The sequence continues at coordinate 29,614 of LUCM01005613.1, read as the reverse complement.
TGAATAAAACGGCCAAACTGGTTGACAGAAGCAAACATAGCAGAAAAGGAATAGTGTTGAAACTAGTGGCCTTAATGCTGCTGGACATTCTGGTTGATCTGATTATGTTTGCTCATGTATAAACTGGCACTGCTGTTTCCCTAATTTTGACGCTGATTTATAGAAGCCTGTGAGTTCACTGTGTAAAATAGACGAAACAGTAACACATACGGGGTGCATACGATTTACCTTTTATATTTCAGGAAAAACTCTCGAAGTTCGTTTGACGTTTGAGATAAATTCTGTCTTGCTTCAAGTGAAATGCACTGAAGTTGAATTTATTTTAATTGATCCGTCGCAATGGCCTTGGTAGGACCAACTCTTTGAAAAGCGAACATGAGATCGCCGCTTTGATTCCATCATTGAGCAGCGGAGTGGAACAGGGAACTTCCACGGTTTATTGAGAAACACTTAAGTCACATAAATAAGGAGTCTCTGGAAATTCGGAATAATCTGACGAGTACGCCTTTGGCACTGTGTTCTGCAAATTAACTTGGGAATGAAGTCCCAAAACATCGGGGATAAATCCGGCAACAAAATATGCGGTGAGTAAAGGTTGTGCAATTATGGAACTGGTTTCAAAGTTGAAGATCCTTATGGTTGTGATAACAGTGTTTATATGTATGAAGCACTAAAATATGTCAAGTAACTCGTGCGTGCACACTCAATGATTGCAACTATCCAGCACAAAAGGCGACTTCGCCTTTCAAATAAACAAGAAATAATAATTTTTCTTTCTAACCCTGACGATGAAATGTCTGTCATGGTCTGTTACACGTTTTTCAGTGGAATACCCTGTTCTATATAGCCAGGAAACAGAGGTTCAAGTAGCCTACAAAACTTTTCCTTTAAGAACACTTTGCATGCCAGGGGATCAGCATAATCGTATTAAGCATCCGTGCATAATGGTTCCTCAGGATAACTGGGATGATCCCAACTTTGGTGGCATGACTGAAAAGTAAATCAGATAGATTGCGTTTGGTTTCGCGGCGATCCCAAGCCAAATCACATAAGGTTTGGTCAGAAGACCTATTACTGATGTCATTGATACTCTAGTCTATTTTAAATGTTGTCCAATAGTTTCATTAAGCTTGATTTTTTCTGAGATAGTTTGTATTTCGGTGGCTAAAACTGCCCATCACATGTTGCAAGCACTATCCTGGAGAGCCGCAAAAGAAACGTTTCAAACTGATAAGCCTCAGTTCAGTTGTTGGCTACCTTAAAATCAGACGACCGGGTTCCGATTTCTTTGAAAAATCTCGGTTTGATGAGTATTGGCTGATTTCCATGGATAAAGGATCGTCCGTTGCAAGTGGACGGCGTATTCTTGGTAGCTTGCACTCACTAAGGCCGATTCACTTTTCTGATAGATCCTTCGTGATTTTTCTGAGCATCTTCAAGAAATACCCATAAGGCCTTTATACTCTGTTCTTGCGTTAGCCCTCATAATCCTTCGGCAGTTATTTTGAATATACATAGGGCTCTCACTACTGTTATGGCTTTTCTAACTAACAAGGAAACTCAGGTCTAGGGAGCACGCTTTGGGATTGAAACCGCCGGTAAGCGAAGCTGTAAACAGAAGTCGTTTTCTATCGGAATCCTCAGTTAAGGCCTTAGATAGTTAAAAATCGCTTGACGCTCCAGGCATTTCAATTGTTTCAGTTCATCTCTTTCCCACATATAAAGCGACATAATTTGAAATACCTAGCAATTCACAAGAAAAGAGTGAATACAAAATTACAGCCCTTAGAAGCGTAATTCTCCCACAATAACGGTCATTTACGACGCACAAAAGACTTCAGAATTCTCCTATAAACCATACCGTTGTTTTTCAATTAGATGCCTCATAAAGCGGCACATTTTGCTGATGCCGCAGCATACTGAAATACCAGAATATCTTTTTCGGATATTACTGCAAGCATATTCCTAATTTTTATAATTGCACATTCGTAAGCAACAACTAAAGATATGCCACGTCTTCTCCTGTGGCATCTAAAAACAAGTGATGAATTTCATCCACTTTGTAACATAATAAGACATCTGGACCCGTTTGTTTTTAATAGCGCCGCTTAATTTTATATTAAGTTTAACAAACCCTTTTTTGTTGAACGCAGAAACATAAAGACGATCAATACTTTCGAATGTGCGTAAAGTACGTATCGTTTTTGCGGATATTTTTCTTCTATTACTCTTTACCTTTTATTTTCCTTATTAAAAAAAGAACGGTGTGCATCAATTTAAGGAATGGGATTGCGGTCAGCAGAGAGCACCCAACTAGGAAAATTGACTGGCTGTTGGAAGATGTGTAACCGGGACCTTGACATTCAAAGGTCATGGGCTTACCCACTTTAGCACCATCTCAAGGGTTGGTTGGATGCAGTGGATGATGTGGCTCAGTGTTAGCCAGTGTCAGCTGTTTTATTGTAGCTACCAAAATACCAGCAACTGTTATCCAAACGAAAATGTCCTAGGAATCAGTAGGTTATTAGGCTCTGTCTTAAATAAATCTAAAGAGCAGTAAGGCTGATAATAATAAGCATATTATTCTAAAAAGAAAGAAAATAAGGAATTAGTTTCTGGGTTAGGATGCACAACCTTATGCATCTTGGCGTCATCCTTAACACTATTGGTGGTGTCGCTAAAACAGTCACCAAATGTTGTGTAAAATCTACTTTTCAAAATAAACAAAAGTTTGCCAAGCTTTTGGAACAGTTGGATTGAAACCAACATCACTGCTACTTACATAAAAGGTCACTGTGGTAGCATAAGGTGGTCTAGAAAGCTGAACATAGCTGGTGAAGCCTGCTAACACCAGCAATCGTGGCGCTCTACTAAATCAACAGAAATTTGACAAAGTTGCAACCTAGCACCGATAATATTTTCTCAATATGCTTAAACAACTAAGGAAAAATTCCAACCTCATCCACTGATTCATAATTGATTCCGTTCAAAAATCCTCATTAAAGGAAAAATAAAATAACCGAGGCCAACTTTAAGTTGCTTGATGCAGTAAAACGGCTAACTCAGTCAAATGTGTAAACCGTAAACCTGTCTGCATCAAAAAGAAGTCGGGAACGAACGAAATCCTTTTTTAGGCTTGAATCTTTAGTTGTTTGCATACTACCTAGAGCTTTAAAAAGTTATTGCTTGAAAGAGCTAGAAATTTAATTTTTAATTTCATTCGACGTAAGATTAATCTCAAAACATTCTCCACCGGATTTGATTGAGAAATATTTTGTCCCAGAGGGGAAGTATCTGGAAATACTAAGTAATGAACCAACTTCAAACAAAAATCGTTTTGATTCCTTTCAAACCATCTATGAAAAGTGTCCATAACATGAATATATAGCACCCAAAGCCAAGAAAAAAGCCGACAAACAATTGCTTGGATGCTCGTTTGATCACTTTTGTCACTTATATCAAGTAGAAACTGAACATAACTGATAATAGGTTTGGAGTAGCTTGCATTTCGGCTGCTTCCGAAGAAAACAAATAGTGTGGGATTGGATGAAGCCAGAAATTTGTTTCAACGTTAATTGCGGTTTGTGATATCAGAAGTGCCACTCCTAGGTTTTAAGTATCCAAGTGGCCACACTTTGGTGGCGGTTGAAGTTACATTTTAATGGAGGCAATTGTTTCGCTCTTGGGTTATTGCCGTTCGCAATCTTACTTTAGTAAAATGTAAGGCGCGATGACCAATGTGTTTTCAAAAAAAGCGTTTGGTTTTATCACATCTGTAAACACTTTCAAAGAGTTGCAAAACGTTAAAAACAAACATTCATGTAACTGAAAAGTTGTCGTTGACTATTTTGAGTGCAAAATTTTTAATTTTATTTTAATTATATCTGCTTTTTAACATTAAATATTTTAAGCTTAAACAAGTTTAAAGCCCCACAAATGTCTCCTTGGTTTTCTGCTATTCGGATTCAAGAATAAACCCTTCACTCTAATCTTGAGTAATTCATTCTAAGGATATTTGAGGATCTCATTTACAAGATATAAGATAAATGAAATCACTTATTGTTTGTTGAAATTGAGAAAATTGGTATCTTTCGAAAGATGACATAAAATCATAACCGTGAAATTCAAGCAAAAATAGAAAATCTTTTTCTCCAGTTGATCAGCTTTTTATTTGTAAACTTTCGTTAGGAAATTCTTTTGGCTCGGCCAAGTTTCTTGAAGCTTCTGCACAAAAATCTCCGACCTGCGACCTGATAAATCAATTGATCGAGAGTCAACAGGAAGCAAAATTTTTCGATAGGTTTTTTTTGACAAACAGTAAAAAAAGGTGGAATTCAGACAGGAGATAAATGACCAAAAATGATAAAGCCACTTTGTCTACTGAATTCAAATTATTTACCACTGTTCTAAAGTAAAATTATGCAAAGTGAGCAATATTTTAACTAGTTTGGGCCAAGAAAAAAAGCTGAGAACGATGGAAATTGTTTTAAAACCTTCCGCTTAATTTCAAGACTGACCGTGCTCCTCATCATGTGTCCGTAATCCACGCTACCATTGTCGGGGTATTTTAAAGAAGTGCAAACATTCGCCTATTTGTATCAAACACTAAATAGTTTGGAAAATTTCATGGATTCAGAATGAAATATTAGGGTGGTTCTAGCTGGCGATGCTGGCTAATCAGGACATTGAGTGTTTCCATAATATGGTGCATCTTGGTCCAGTAAAATGTGTCTGTTATGTCAAGTAAGATAGAATTTTATTAGGAAGTGTAGAAGAAACTTCCGTTTTTTCATTTCATATATTAGTTTGCAACCATTGCGGCCAAATTCAAACAAAGAAATGCGAATTTGAACTTAAGTAACTTCGTTAGAATTTAACCACTGTTCTTGTAATAGGGCCAGTTTTCTAATGAAATGCAAAGCTCAACTTGTACTTACATATCATAACTGATTTTTGGATTTCCATTTCTCAAAATTTAGTGCGGTGCCTTTTGCGTACACTGTTTACGATATAAATTTCTGCGTCACGCCTTTCATCAAAAACAGGCTGATATGGAATGCAAGTGGACGTCGGTTGAATTGTGTCAATAGATCCACCGATAAGAAGCGAATTCATAATTTATCATGATGTGCCTCGAACAAGAACTTGAATGAGATGCACGAAAATGAAGTTGTTGTCAAATCTGTCAAAGTGTCCGGTTTCTAATAGCCGCAATATATCATTTGAACTATGCGCTATTAATTACAAAAATTACATGATAAAATTGACTCCATCGTTCAAAGTAAACAGTGCCAATCGGCAGGGGAAACAATGCATAGATAGACATGTGTGTATGCGTACATATATGCATGGTTACCATTATTAAAAGCCATGAATCGTTATGATTCTTGGTAAGCGCCCGATAGTCGTAAGTTTTCCAAAAATCTGGAAAATTTGAGTACTTTTAAATTCCTGTTAGAACACATCTGCACTGTTCAAAGAAACAACCCTCTGAAATATTTTGTCACTTAAATTCAGGACTCTGAAGAGCTTAACGCAGTTTGTTTTTAACCAAAACATTTATAGGGGAAAAGGGTCTATTAAACATGGTAAGCAGATTTTCCCGTCCCGAAATTCTAAAGCAACGAAATGGATTATAACTTGAATTTCATGTAAATGAACGCGATGTGAAGCACTCAGGTCAAACCTTTGGGCGAAACTGTGAATGACTTGATCGCGTTTGCTTTTGCTGATCTTCCAGAGCATCCGTTGTTTGCTGGTCTGTGGCAATTTGTTTATTTGTTTATTGAAATCGATGGTGCTGCAAGACAGCAATCAAAATCAGATAGTAACAAAGAAAACTTACTAGTTTTTAGAGCTAGTTAGATCCAACGCAGTTGCTTGTCCTGAAATTTCTTAGAAAATTTTCTTCTTGATTAACCGAGATAGCATAAACGAGGCAAATTACATCTTTCATTTATATTCGGTGCGCTGTGAAAGAGCTAAATTCTAATGTCATTTTGCTTTCTCCAAGTTGTTGCAGTAAAACGTGATTGAAAATTTGTGGATACTAAACCTTTTGGCGCAAATTTTACTGTTCAGTTTTGTATAAAAATCAATTTATCGTATGAGATTAAATTAAATAAGATATTAAGATTGTTTTGATTCAGTTGCATCTGATGTACGTTGACATATTTTAGAAACAGTTAAATTTTCTAATGGTTAAAAAGCCTGCATTCCTGTTGATCGTCATCATAATCATCATGTTATTGCAATAATTGGTAGGAAAATGCCGGAAATTTTTGATTTTCGTCAGTAATGTGAGCTCATGTTAATAAACTGACAAGGTCAGCTTGACTAGCTCAATTGGTTGATTTTACTCTCCGTTGTCTTAACAAGGATCGAGCAATAATGAGACTTCCAGACTTTCTGACGGTCAACTGCGCTAGATATTTAATTGTCACAGGTAGCAGCTGAAGAAATCACCCCAGTTTTGTTTTGGATATGCCCTAAACTTTTTCAGCAGCAGTCAGATTAAGACACACTATTCTGAGACAAACTTAGACAAACAGACAAATAAAACCATAATAATCTTTACGAAGGTAAATGCCCCTCGCTAAAAGCGCAAAGTTGAACTGTGAACAATGCTCTAGGAGATTTAAAACCCAACTGACTCATTTATCTAAGGGAGTTATGAATTTATAAGTTGAAATTTTCAATGCCGAGACCAAACGAGTTTGATTTTGCATCCACATTCTCTCAAAGTAATCCCGAGTTACTTTAACATACTCAAGAACTGAACTTATAAAAAATATTGGTAACCAAAATTCCAAGCGGAGGTTGAACCGATATCGAACCCAATGCCATCTAAGATAATTATCCAACAAACGATACTGCAATGACATTACAGAAGTTCCAATAAAACAAGTTCCTGCCGAGCCTTATGGACAAACGATGTCGCTTCAAGCGATGTGGAGTTGACTGGAAAGCAGCAACTGTACTTCATCTAACATCTCTAGTGCAAAAACACGGTTTGAATTTCAGTTGATCCGAACCTTCTAAAACTATTTGGAATTCGAATGTGTAAAGCGCATTTCAAAAATAAACTGCTTCTTTAAGAGGGTCTAGGAAAACCTACATTTTACAGGGCTACTGACTCAGAAACATAAGGCGCTCCGCCTATTCGGAATGAGAAAAATTACCACCAGAGCAGACAGAATTCCTGCTAGTCACACAGAGGTAAGATAACATTCGTAAACACGCCGATTGGAAAATTGAAATCAGAGGACGAAAGAATGCAACCCTGAAGAACTTTTGTTGAATTCTGGTGGAAGATTGTCGTAAGCAGGAACTCAGCTTCGGATAATTGCATGATGAGATTAAACACAGAAGTAAATTTCTGTGGCACACCTTTCAATGCCAAAAAGCTGCAGGATCAATTAAGCCTAATGCTAACTTCAGATAGGCAAGGACAAGTACCGTTCACCTACAAACATTGTCTGTGTGCGATTATCTGTCTTGTAGAGAAGATAGGACTGGTGTAGACACCCAACTGGGTTGAAAACTGGGCTGATTCTCATGTGCACGATCTTAGCAAATGCTAATTAACTGGTAGAGAATGAAGCTGGTGAGTAGACACAATACTAACTAAGTTAGTTCCTTTTTTGTTTTTGTAGCGTGCCACCTTTCTTATAGTTCGGTGCAATCACCGATCTGAAGCTTTCTCAAACTGAGGTACCATCTCAAGTGTATTCTGTTAAAACTAACCTAAGGCGGGTAACCTCAGCAAAGAGGCGGTCAATTTTCAAAAATTAAGGCTGCTGTGAACGAACTGCTTCGTGGTTCGTCGTAAAGTAGTTCAGACAGCTAAGTAATTTAGCAAAGGTGACCAAAAAAGAGGATTTGTTGATGATCGTAAATAAAAGCTATCTCAGTCCCAAGTGATTATAAGACATTCCAGCCTTTGAATTGCTAATCACAAGTGGGATTGCGTAATTTTTGACAACCGATTTCGATTTGAACCAGCCTGCTGATTGGGAAAGTTTTCTTGAAAACTTACTGAATGACAGTCATATGGGACTCCTAAAGAGACATGCAAGAGAGCAATATTCTTCTTAGTCTTTTCGAATTATGTTCCCATTTCAACTTCATTTCCCGCGAGCAGCATACATCATTTTATAGTCATTTAAAACTGCAAACGCAAACAAGCAGATGAGTAGAAAGGAAAAAACAGTGCGCTAGTTTTGTTCGGTAAACTATGTGGGAAAGCTATAATTTTGGACATCATCATGGCTCCGCGATTGTTATTTTTTAAGTTATCAACTGGTTCATATGCAATCAACCTTTATTGTATTTGAAAATTTTGTGTTTAGACGTATGAGGTATAGCTGATCTAAAATGGAATGCACATTTAACTCTTTAGGACACGGTAGTGACGAAGTTCCATGCAACTGGGGGATAAATTCCTGCTGTTTTTCCTCATCAAGTGAGCACTGTTCGGGGAAATAGCACATAGCAACAACAAACAGGAAATTTCCATCGTCTAAAAAATCACCAGCATTTCGCATACTGACCTGATGTCTTGTTGCTTTCGATTTCTGTTCATAATAAAAGATTCTGTTTGAAATCAACATCTGATGTCATGAAAACTTAAGATTATAGGCAAATCCCTCAAGAATGTGGTAAAAACGGATATTCTTCGGTCAGTTACCCCTCTTTACGTAGTTGTGATGGACATCTTGTCAGATGAAACTGACATTCGTGCTTTTCCTTCAAAGGTGAAATGCATTGCGTTAGCACAACTGCGCATCATTTAATTTTAAACAACCATAAGTTTTCAGATGCCAATAGAATATTTGGTGGTGCAAGCCAAACGTAGATAATACATAAGAGGCTTCAGATAAGTGTTCCTCAAGCAAAAAGACTGGATGCTTAGGTTTTGGGATGATATTCGATTTCACAAAACCCAGTAAAACTGTAGACTCAGGGAATGCACAAAGTAGCGGTGGTCAGACGATTTGATGGTACACTCTTGCCGGTTTCAGTGAACTGCGCATATGGCAAAATAATTTTCGGTATTCTTTTCGCAGTATTGCACAATAATTGCGCAAACAATAAAATGAAGTAGAAAGATTATTCAATTAATACTGTGATTGAAATGGTATTTTAGTTTCAATTTGCCGTATAATAAACCTCAATAGAAGCGAATAAATAAACAAATAAAATTAATACTTAGGATGTTTAGGTAAAAGTAGAAAAAAATACAAGTTCGAATTTTTTGCCAAGTTGACTGGGACCAGTTAGAATTAAGTGAAACTGGCTGAAGTTGTTCGGAAGGAAATTGTTTCCGGGATTCTAATTATTTAGATCTTGAGCGGATTGCAAATCCAAGCCTCTTTTTGTAGTCAAAATGGGCACCATTCGTGTTTGCTTTTGGAAGAATTTCCGCGATGCTGGGGTTGATCCAATATGGCAGTACCATTGGAATAGTGATTAGAGGAATAACTGATATACGGGGATGAGTTTCCGCGGCGTTACTGCATGGCGTATAGGCTCTTGTTAGAACCGAAGGCTTTGGTTAGGAACCCTAATTGTCCTACCACTTAGCTCTTTGGATTCCTGATGTCACCATTCTGTGAACCTTCATGAATTGTACATGCACAATAGGTTTCATACTTAATTCGTCGTCGTGCAAGCTAATCAAGTTCACCCTGTTTATTGCATCGGGCAAGAAAGATATTGACAAGTACACGCCCGACAACAGTTCATGAGCTGGGTTCATGCCCCAATGAGCCTTTTGAGTCAAAGCAAAACCGCTTCTGCAGAGTTGGAGACCGCGAAGTGCCGACCATCTAAATACCTCTAGTGCCTATTTTACAAGGAACTCATTAACTTCGGTTCTTCCGATGTAAAATCACGCAAGATGCCACGAAGAATCCCCGCCCAACGGGCTTGACTGATGACAGTATTAGCGGGTGAGGAAACAGACTATATACATTTCATAAATGTAAGTTTTAACTTCGCTTATTTTCGTTCAACTTCCGCATACTTAGCATGATGGGGAAACAAGCTTCCCTAGCTAGAATTTGCAACTTTAAAATAGATAAGTTCTACGTGTCCGAAAGTGTGTGCAATATCCGACTTCCATAGTCATTCTTTTTAGCCCAGAAAAAACCTCACTGCCTTACTTCATACTTCACATATTTTGTGTTACATTTCGGAGCGCTCGTGGTCAAGCTGATTTTGGGGCGGCTGTGAGCGTGCGAGCCTAGTGCGCACTGATAAAATGAATTTCAGTCAACAGCATTTCGTGTGCAGAATGATTGCATGGCTGTCTGCAGACAACAACAGGGGTTATATTGAAACCAGAGGCGATTAATGCTGGAAATTACTCTGATTACTCCAAAATAGGCTTTCAAAGGACATTTTGGTCGTTGGTGGTAGCGTTGGGGCCCAACATGGCTATTCAGCAGGCAGAACGGCATATAAGAAGCCCTTTCTGTCACTGCCAATTCTACCGAGGAAGGCAGTCGCCTCACCCAAGTTTGTTCTGACTACAGACGGTGCCTGAGTAACACCAACGTTTTCACTAAAAGTCGACATCTCTTAACATGGCGCTCTTCTTTGGCTCTACAGATGTGGACTCAGATCGATCAAATTACAGTTAGTCACCAGTGGCTTGAATCCATTGTGGAGTGTCCCCGCACTAGCACAGGATGTGGACTCAGATCGTGATTTGGCTCTGGATCGCTTTAGTTTGCGTCTAGTATTTGTTCACGCCAACACGAAATTCACGCATGCTTCACCGCTGCTTCTGGATGACAATCACCAACTTTAATTCCAGCGAGGGCTTTCATCCCGGTTATTGTCAAAACAAGATGCCTGGGGTCCGAGCACACAAAGGGAGCTGACAAAAGGATCAATTTACTCACCCACAACTGCCACGTGGGACTCTGTGCTAAGTAAGTCGCAGAAGAGCTGGATATCCTCGACTTTGGCTGCTTTGTTGGATACCGACACATTCATCCCTCTATGGTTTCACGTACAACGCCATGCTTAAGTGACCGAATCCTCATTAGCAAGCAGCGAGCCAAATGATCGCACTGCATAATGGACGGGGACACGTAGAAAATCATGCCTATTGCAGCAAAAGCAAACTTCACCGATTGAGTACGGATTCATGAAGGACAAATGTAAGTGAGCTACTCAAAGAATCTGATGGCTCGTTAGTTAACTGTCAGCGGCGGCTGCCGAAATTTTGGACAGAACACTCTGAGGAGCAATTTAGTCGGACCAATGCCACAGTGAACAGTCCACTTGTGACTTCAAGTGAAACAATGCGGGTAGATATCAACTCTCTACCAGACGTAAACGTTATCAGGGACGAAGGTGCTTTTTAAGGTCATAAGGCAATACGAAGGAATGGACAGTTTGCAGTATATTCTCGGTCATCTGAAAGACATTGCACGTGAATTTTAGATGCAATTGAACATCCGAAATGTAATGTGCTGTTGTAAGGCTTGATGGTCCCGAAGCTGAACACTGTTGTAGGGCAGAAGATTCCGATGAAGAAAATATATTTGGTTGCCTAAATAGTTGCATCTTACCTAGTGGTCGTATACACCGAATGAAGCGTCTCCATGTTTACAGAAGGATAGATTGGCATTCACCGAATTTGAGATGTGTTCGGTGTCGGCGTGACATCTGCTGATCGTTCAAAGTTAGCAGAAACAAAATGAAGTAAGGTGGATTGTTCTACAACTCAGAGACATTGAAACTGAGAGCAGAAGGTTTCCAAATGCATTTGGTATTTGAACATCGTTGTGTTCCCGGTATTGATAGAACATAGCAGAATAAATTTTGTGGGTGAGTCAGAGGCTCGGCCTAATATGGTAGACCCCTAAGGTTCAATCTTCTGAACAAAGAGTGAATGTGAATAGATTGAGTTAGTTGGGACATGCTTTTTGTACGTCCACAAAGCGACTGCTTGTTGTACTTTGTTTTTCAAGAAGGTCCACCTACGCCACCCCTTTGCGCTCCATGCTTCTACCCTCAATCGCGGTTTGGAGTCAACGGGTTTTATGGCACAGTGCCGCAGTCGATAGAATTCATACGCTTAGTATATTTTTTCTCCTGCATTATCCTTCGCATTTTTCTTATTTATTTCTCAATGCCTATTTTTCTTTTGATTAGATAGTTCTTTTACTTGGCAAGAAAAACTGGAAGACTTTGTTGCACATTTAAGGGCAATAAAAACTGGAACTGAAACTGCAGTTAACTATCGTAGTATGTTCAGGCAAAGCTAACCGTGTGGTACGTCGGTAATTTGCGCCTAAACAAAGGTACCCTTTGCCAAGGAAACCTCCACTTGTCAATTCGTAATAAGAAGCAGGTTAGGCGCGCGTGGATTGTTTTTCACATGGATTTGAGCTCGTGTGTTCACAGCTTTGGCTAAAGCGCTTCTTTTATGTTTAAATTGCAGGTAAATTTTGGTTTTGTGGTCATCTTGAGTAACCTAGCTTCGTCCTTTCTTTGATGATTACTAACGGTGTGAATTTTATTATTCTATAATAACAAGCTACATTCCATTATCCGTTGCAATATCGAAGTCAATTCATTTTGGCACTTTCATTGGTAGTTCCAGTTTTACATAGTTGGAGAGCGAGTGAAACAATTAAAGCAATCAAAAGCATTGAAGTGAATCACATAAATATATCTTCCTAATAAACTTACTCTGACTAAGTACACCGAAACAGAAAAGTACATAACTACCTAAAAAAAATTAACATTTACTAGTTGTGGGGCAATTTACAAGCGGTAATGTTAAAGGTGATTAGAATTTAGACCAATTGAAATAACTAAGTCATTCTCCTTGTTTTGCTAGTGAAATAATTTATTCTAAAAAAGGAAAGAAAATTTGGACATAGTCAAGCCGTTTACAATGTGGCCCTAAAACGTTTAATGCAGATCAGCTTCTAGGGTGACAATAACTGTCCAGTAACTGAGTAGTGGCAAAATAATCGTGATCAGAGGCCAAAATCGGAAATTCCGGCTGCTTCAAACCAAAAGTTATTGATTCTTCATAAATCTACTGACCTTGTTAAATCACTGAGTAAAACATGTTACGAGCTGAATCAGTGGAGTAGAGAGACAGTTTAGTCGTTACCTGACTGAAAACGTGCAAATTCATTTCTTGAGGCTGCTGACACAGCTTTTAATAACACAGCTTTCTAATGCAACCACAGGATTAGTATTGCTTTCGGTTTCGAAAGCTTAAAGACATGAAAGAACAGGTGTGGTAAAATTTAACCAAAGTGTTACCGGTAATCAGAATGACGTAGGTGGGCAATTCCGGAGGTTACTTCTGCAGTGTAAAACCACACGTAAGTATTTGGGTGCAAATGAATACCAACCCATCATAAACAGTCTTTTGAGATCGTTATCAAATTTGTTGTTTACCAAAAGCTATTCTACTCACGTTTTCGGTAAAAAGTGTGAAATCAGATTTTTATCTTGCCCTTTTGGGACGTTTGTCAGAAAAGAAGTGAGATTACTCCTGTTAAGCTTTAGTGAATACTATTGTGAACGAAACTAAGGCTGGTACATATACCCGCTTTTGCTATATTTCAAGACTCTCTTTGGTTACGGTATGCTCGACATGTCACGTCTTTTTGATTTATATACCAAGCAAACTAAATAAGGGACACTGCCCTGTTAATACGGGTGAATAAGATCGTATTCTGCCAAAAAGAAGTATTAAAAAGCGATTGAAATGAATAAGGGTTAAGTGAGATATGCATCATCTGAGTTTAGCTGTCTCTGCAGATATGCTTTTTGGATCAGACTTAAGACTCATTCTAAACGGATATTTAATGAATAAATGATGCTAAATTCTGAGTAAAGAAGTTGAAACAAAAATGCACTGAAGCATGAAATTCATTTATTTATAGAACATTAGTCAAACAATGCATACGCAAAATCGGCCAAAAATTATCCACGGACTTTTATCGGATTCCACTGAAAACTGTTCAAAGCGCCGTCTGTACTAATCCGCAGTCTGTTTGTCACTTAACTACAAGCAGCCATATTTGAGAAAAGTTGGTCAAATTTTGGCAGTTCCCCTTAGTTTGTTTTGAACAATCTAGATTTTATCCTTGATGACATCTCTGAAAAAGCTGCAGTAAAACGATATCGCTTCATAAAATCCTGGTTTTCAAATCCATATTCCAAATTTTCCGAGTCTTTCTATAACGCAAGCAGCTAGCTTCCAGAAACTGTGTTTAAGCCAGAAAACAGCACCAATATTGCCGTTGATCTATTGAAGATGTGCATCGTTATAGGCACTTACATTTATGGTATTGGATTTGACAGCCATAAGAATCTCGCAGCGTAACATTTTTCCGTGGAGCATTGTGGCTCTCAGGAAATGGTTGAAAGCTGTCTCGGGATAAAACCGGTTTATGCTGCCGACAAGGTTGTGTGGATTTGTCCTGTGTTACACTGAGCGCTCCTCTGTGACTAGGACCTAAGAAGTCCTTAGAAATATTTTGACAACCACCCAACACATTGCGCCTGCGAACAGACAAGGCATAAGGTCTAAACTTGTGAGGCGGAATATATTTGAATCTTAAAATAATAAACGACTCAGATTTCAGCATGGTCTAAACACAGTCGGGAGGTAGGGTTTTCCGATGACTTTGGAATATTGGGTTCCGTTTATGCAGACTTGTCACTTTTACATAAAATGATATGGAAAATTAATTCTGCCACGTATGCTTTGTTGACACAAATACGAATAACTAATGGTCCACAGTATTTATGACGCTTTATACCATTATCAATTACCTCAAAATTACAAAAGTTGTCGCTGCGTCAATCAAACGCCATGCTAAATCTGTAGTGAACATAAACAGAATTCGACTAATATTTGCAATGCCTCACTCAAGTACACTGATGAAAGACACTCACTTAAGCGCAGTTTTTTCTCCAGTTTACTGAGGTCTGTCCCAAGAAACCAAGAACATGTTTTAACGTCATTGTGAACCTAGTCAATTGGATTACAGCATTCAGTTGATGCAACTAAGTCTATCCATCAACACCCGTCGGTTTTACGTCCTTTAAACTCGTACCAGCTGATTCTGATTTTGGTTGCCATCCAGAAATGTGGATCACCTAGATCCATCTTACAACCGCTATTTGCCCCGAGGAACAGAGCACAACGAGGCAGTCGCTTTGTGGACGTACAAAAAGCATGTCCCAACTAACTCAATCTATTCACATTCACTCTTTGTTCAGAAGATTGAACCTTAGGGGTCTACCATATTAGGCCGAGCCTCTGACTCACCCACAAAATTTATTCTGCTATGTTCTATCAATACCGGGAACACAACGATGTTCAAATACCAAATGCATTTGGAAACCTTCTGCTCTCAGTTTCAATGTCTCTGAGTTGTAGAACAATCCACCTTACTTCATTTTGTTTCTGCTAACTTTGAACGATCAGCAGATGTCACGCCGACACCGAACACATCTCAAATTCGGTGAATGCCAATCTATCCTTCTGTAAACATGGAGACGCTTCATTCGGTGTATACGACCACTAGGTAAGATGCAACTATTCAGACAACCAAATATATTTTCTTCATCGGAATCTTCTGCCCTACAACAGTGTTCAGCTTCGGGACCATCAAGCCTTACAACAGCACATTACATTTCGGATGTTCAATTGCATCTAAAATTCACGTGCAATGTCTTTCAGATGACCGAGAATATACTGCAAACTGTCCATTCCTTCGTATTGCCTTATGACCTTAAAAAGCACCTTCGTCCCTGATAACGTTTACGTCTGGTAGAGAGTTGATATCTACCCGCATTGTTTCACTTGAAGTCACAAGTGGACTGTTCACTGTGGCATTGGTCCGACTAAATTGCTCCTCAGAGTGTTCTGTCCAAAATTTCGGCAGCCGCCGCTGACAGTTAACTAACGAGCCATCAGATTCTTTGAGTAGCTCACTTACATTTGTCCTTCATGAATCCGTACTCAATCGGTGAAGTTTGCTTTTGCTGCAATAGGCATGATTTTCTACGTGTCCCCGTCCATTATGCAGTGCGATCATTTGGCTCGCTGCTTGCTAATGAGGATTCGGTCACTTAAGCATGGCGTTGTACGTGAAACCATAGAGGGATGAATGTGTCGGTATCCAACAAAGCAGCCAAAGTCGAGGATATCCAGCTCTTCTGCGACTTACTTAGCACAGAGTCCCACGTGGCAGTTGTGGGTGAGTAAATTGATCCTTTTGTCAGCTCCCTTTGTGTGCTCGGACCCCAGGCATCTTGTTTTGACAATAACCGGGATGAAAGCCCTCGCTGGAATTAAAGTTGGTGATTGTCATCCAGAAGCAGCGGTGAAGCATGCGTGAATTTCGTGTTGGCGTGAACAAATACTAGACGCAAACTAAAGCGATCCAGAGCCAAATCACGATCTGAGTCCACATCCTGTGCTAGTGCGGGGACACTCCACAATGGATTCAAGCCACTGGTGACTAACTGTAATTTGATCGATCTGAGTCCACATCTGTAGAGCCAAAGAAGAGCGCCATGTTAAGAGATGTCGACTTTTAGTGAAAACGTTGGTGTTACTCAGGCACCGTCTGTAGTCAGAACAAACTTGGGTGAGGCGACTGCCTTCCTCGGTAGAATTGGCAGTGACAGAAAGGGCTTCTTATATGCCGTTCTGCCTGCTGAATAGCCATGTTGGGCCCCAACGCTACCACCAACGACCAAAATGTCCTTTGAAAGCCTATTTTGGAGTAATCAGAGTAATTTCCAGCATTAATCGCCTCTGGTTTCAATATAACCCCTGTTGTTGTCTGCAGACAGCCATGCAATCATTCTGCACACGAAATGCTGTTGACTGAAATTCATTTTATCAGTGCGCACTAGGCTCGCACGCTCACAGCCGCCCCAAAATCAGCTTGACCACGAGCGCTCCGAAATGTAACACAAAATATGTGAAGTATGAAGTAAGGCAGTGAGGTTTTTTCTGGGCTAAAAAGAATGACTATGGAAGTCGGATATTGCACACACTTTCGGACACGTAGAACTTATCTATTTTAAAGTTGCAAATTCTAGCTAGGGAAGCTTGTTTCCCCATCATGCTAAGTATGCGGAAGTTGAACGAAAATAAGCGAAGTTAAAACTTACATTTATGAAATGTATATAGTCTGTTTCCTCACCCGCTAATACTGTCATCAGTCAAGCCCGTTGGGCGGGGATTCTTCGTGGCATCTTGCGTGATTTTACATCGGAAGAACCGAAGTTAATGAGTTCCTTGTAAAATAGGCACTAGAGGTATTTAGATGGTCGGCACTTCGCGGTCTCCAACTCTGCAGAAGCGGTTTTGCTTTGACTCAAAAGGCTCATTGGGGCATGAACCCAGCTCATGAACTGTTGTCGGGCGTGTACTTGTCAATATCTTTCTTGCCCGATGCAATAAACAGGGTGAACTTGATTAGCTTGCACGACGACGAATTAAGTATGAAACCTATTGTGCATGTACAATTCATGAAGGTTCACAGAATGGTGACATCAGGAATCCAAAGAGCTAAGTGGTAGGACAATTAGGGTTCCTAACCAAAGCCTTCGGTTCTAACAAGAGCCTATACGCCATGCAGTAACGCCGCGGAAACTCATCCCCGTATATCAGTTATTCCTCTAATCACTATTCCAATGGTACTGCCATATTGGATCAACCCCAGCATCGCGGAAATTCTTCCAAAAGCAAACACGAATGGTGCCCATTTTGACTACAAAAAGAGGCTTGGATTTGCAATCCGCTCAAGATCTAAATAATTAGAATCCCGGAAACAATTTCCTTCCGAACAACTTCAGCCAGTTTCACTTAATTCTAACTGGTCCCAGTCAACTTGGCAAAAAATTCGAACTTGTATTTTTTTCTACTTTTACCTAAACATCCTAAGTATTAATTTTATTTGTTTATTTATTCGCTTCTATTGAGGTTTATTATACGGCAAATTGAAACTAAAATACCATTTCAATCACAGTATTAATTGAATAATCTTTCTACTTCATTTTATTGTTTGCGCAATTATTGTGCAATACTGCGAAAAGAATACCGAAAATTATTTTGCCATATGCGCAGTTCACTGAAACCGGCAAGAGTGTACCATCAAATCGTCTGACCACCGCTACTTTGTGCATTCCCTGAGTCTACAGTTTTACTGGGTTTTGTGAAATCGAATATCATCCCAAAACCTAAGCATCCAGTCTTTTTGCTTGAGGAACACTTATCTGAAGCCTCTTATGTATTATCTACGTTTGGCTTGCACCACCAAATATTCTATTGGCATCTGAAAACTTATGGTTGTTTAAAATTAAATGATGCGCAGTTGTGCTAACGCAATGCATTTCACCTTTGAAGGAAAAGCACGAATGTCAGTTTCATCTGACAAGATGTCCATCACAACTACGTAAAGAGGGGTAACTGACCGAAGAATATCCGTTTTTACCACATT
This sequence comes from Fasciolopsis buskii, assembly GCA_008360955.1. Taxonomy (NCBI): domain Eukaryota; kingdom Metazoa; phylum Platyhelminthes; class Trematoda; order Plagiorchiida; family Fasciolidae; genus Fasciolopsis; species Fasciolopsis buskii. The sequence goes on along the minus strand of LUCM01005613.1, from coordinate 11,102 downwards.
CTTGAGGGATTTGCCTATAATCTTAAGTTTTCATGACATCAGATGTTGATTTCAAACAGAATCTTTTATTATGAACAGAAATCGAAAGCAACAAGACATCAGGTCAGTATGCGAAATGCTGGTGATTTTTTAGACGATGGAAATTTCCTGTTTGTTGTTGCTATGTGCTATTTCCCCGAACAGTGCTCACTTGATGAGGAAAAACAGCAGGAATTTATCCCCCAGTTGCATGGAACTTCGTCACTACCGTGTCCTAAAGAGTTAAATGTGCATTCCATTTTAGATCAGCTATACCTCATACGTCTAAACACAAAATTTTCAAATACAATAAAGGTTGATTGCATATGAACCAGTTGATAACTTAAAAAATAACAATCGCGGAGCCATGATGATGTCCAAAATTATAGCTTTCCCACATAGTTTACCGAACAAAACTAGCGCACTGTTTTTTCCTTTCTACTCATCTGCTTGTTTGCGTTTGCAGTTTTAAATGACTATAAAATGATGTATGCTGCTCGCGGGAAATGAAGTTGAAATGGGAACATAATTCGAAAAGACTAAGAAGAATATTGCTCTCTTGCATGTCTCTTTAGGAGTCCCATATGACTGTCATTCAGTAAGTTTTCAAGAAAACTTTCCCAATCAGCAGGCTGGTTCAAATCGAAATCGGTTGTCAAAAATTACGCAATCCCACTTGTGATTAGCAATTCAAAGGCTGGAATGTCTTATAATCACTTGGGACTGAGATAGCTTTTATTTACGATCATCAACAAATCCTCTTTTTTGGTCACCTTTGCTAAATTACTTAGCTGTCTGAACTACTTTACGACGAACCACGAAGCAGTTCGTTCACAGCAGCCTTAATTTTTGAAAATTGACCGCCTCTTTGCTGAGGTTACCCGCCTTAGGTTAGTTTTAACAGAATACACTTGAGATGGTACCTCAGTTTGAGAAAGCTTCAGATCGGTGATTGCACCGAACTATAAGAAAGGTGGCACGCTACAAAAACAAAAAAGGAACTAACTTAGTTAGTATTGTGTCTACTCACCAGCTTCATTCTCTACCAGTTAATTAGCATTTGCTAAGATCGTGCACATGAGAATCAGCCCAGTTTTCAACCCAGTTGGGTGTCTACACCAGTCCTATCTTCTCTACAAGACAGATAATCGCACACAGACAATGTTTGTAGGTGAACGGTACTTGTCCTTGCCTATCTGAAGTTAGCATTAGGCTTAATTGATCCTGCAGCTTTTTGGCATTGAAAGGTGTGCCACAGAAATTTACTTCTGTGTTTAATCTCATCATGCAATTATCCGAAGCTGAGTTCCTGCTTACGACAATCTTCCACCAGAATTCAACAAAAGTTCTTCAGGGTTGCATTCTTTCGTCCTCTGATTTCAATTTTCCAATCGGCGTGTTTACGAATGTTATCTTACCTCTGTGTGACTAGCAGGAATTCTGTCTGCTCTGGTGGTAATTTTTCTCATTCCGAATAGGCGGAGCGCCTTATGTTTCTGAGTCAGTAGCCCTGTAAAATGTAGGTTTTCCTAGACCCTCTTAAAGAAGCAGTTTATTTTTGAAATGCGCTTTACACATTCGAATTCCAAATAGTTTTAGAAGGTTCGGATCAACTGAAATTCAAACCGTGTTTTTGCACTAGAGATGTTAGATGAAGTACAGTTGCTGCTTTCCAGTCAACTCCACATCGCTTGAAGCGACATCGTTTGTCCATAAGGCTCGGCAGGAACTTGTTTTATTGGAACTTCTGTAATGTCATTGCAGTATCGTTTGTTGGATAATTATCTTAGATGGCATTGGGTTCGATATCGGTTCAACCTCCGCTTGGAATTTTGGTTACCAATATTTTTTATAAGTTCAGTTCTTGAGTATGTTAAAGTAACTCGGGATTACTTTGAGAGAATGTGGATGCAAAATCAAACTCGTTTGGTCTCGGCATTGAAAATTTCAACTTATAAATTCATAACTCCCTTAGATAAATGAGTCAGTTGGGTTTTAAATCTCCTAGAGCATTGTTCACAGTTCAACTTTGCGCTTTTAGCGAGGGGCATTTACCTTCGTAAAGATTATTATGGTTTTATTTGTCTGTTTGTCTAAGTTTGTCTCAGAATAGTGTGTCTTAATCTGACTGCTGCTGAAAAAGTTTAGGGCATATCCAAAACAAAACTGGGGTGATTTCTTCAGCTGCTACCTGTGACAATTAAATATCTAGCGCAGTTGACCGTCAGAAAGTCTGGAAGTCTCATTATTGCTCGATCCTTGTTAAGACAACGGAGAGTAAAATCAACCAATTGAGCTAGTCAAGCTGACCTTGTCAGTTTATTAACATGAGCTCACATTACTGACGAAAATCAAAAATTTCCGGCATTTTCCTACCAATTATTGCAATAACATGATGATTATGATGACGATCAACAGGAATGCAGGCTTTTTAACCATTAGAAAATTTAACTGTTTCTAAAATATGTCAACGTACATCAGATGCAACTGAATCAAAACAATCTTAATATCTTATTTAATTTAATCTCATACGATAAATTGATTTTTATACAAAACTGAACAGTAAAATTTGCGCCAAAAGGTTTAGTATCCACAAATTTTCAATCACGTTTTACTGCAACAACTTGGAGAAAGCAAAATGACATTAGAATTTAGCTCTTTCACAGCGCACCGAATATAAATGAAAGATGTAATTTGCCTCGTTTATGCTATCTCGGTTAATCAAGAAGAAAATTTTCTAAGAAATTTCAGGACAAGCAACTGCGTTGGATCTAACTAGCTCTAAAAACTAGTAAGTTTTCTTTGTTACTATCTGATTTTGATTGCTGTCTTGCAGCACCATCGATTTCAATAAACAAATAAACAAATTGCCACAGACCAGCAAACAACGGATGCTCTGGAAGATCAGCAAAAGCAAACGCGATCAAGTCATTCACAGTTTCGCCCAAAGGTTTGACCTGAGTGCTTCACATCGCGTTCATTTACATGAAATTCAAGTTATAATCCATTTCGTTGCTTTAGAATTTCGGGACGGGAAAATCTGCTTACCATGTTTAATAGACCCTTTTCCCCTATAAATGTTTTGGTTAAAAACAAACTGCGTTAAGCTCTTCAGAGTCCTGAATTTAAGTGACAAAATATTTCAGAGGGTTGTTTCTTTGAACAGTGCAGATGTGTTCTAACAGGAATTTAAAAGTACTCAAATTTTCCAGATTTTTGGAAAACTTACGACTATCGGGCGCTTACCAAGAATCATAACGATTCATGGCTTTTAATAATGGTAACCATGCATATATGTACGCATACACACATGTCTATCTATGCATTGTTTCCCCTGCCGATTGGCACTGTTTACTTTGAACGATGGAGTCAATTTTATCATGTAATTTTTGTAATTAATAGCGCATAGTTCAAATGATATATTGCGGCTATTAGAAACCGGACACTTTGACAGATTTGACAACAACTTCATTTTCGTGCATCTCATTCAAGTTCTTGTTCGAGGCACATCATGATAAATTATGAATTCGCTTCTTATCGGTGGATCTATTGACACAATTCAACCGACGTCCACTTGCATTCCATATCAGCCTGTTTTTGATGAAAGGCGTGACGCAGAAATTTATATCGTAAACAGTGTACGCAAAAGGCACCGCACTAAATTTTGAGAAATGGAAATCCAAAAATCAGTTATGATATGTAAGTACAAGTTGAGCTTTGCATTTCATTAGAAAACTGGCCCTATTACAAGAACAGTGGTTAAATTCTAACGAAGTTACTTAAGTTCAAATTCGCATTTCTTTGTTTGAATTTGGCCGCAATGGTTGCAAACTAATATATGAAATGAAAAAACGGAAGTTTCTTCTACACTTCCTAATAAAATTCTATCTTACTTGACATAACAGACACATTTTACTGGACCAAGATGCACCATATTATGGAAACACTCAATGTCCTGATTAGCCAGCATCGCCAGCTAGAACCACCCTAATATTTCATTCTGAATCCATGAAATTTTCCAAACTATTTAGTGTTTGATACAAATAGGCGAATGTTTGCACTTCTTTAAAATACCCCGACAATGGTAGCGTGGATTACGGACACATGATGAGGAGCACGGTCAGTCTTGAAATTAAGCGGAAGGTTTTAAAACAATTTCCATCGTTCTCAGCTTTTTTTCTTGGCCCAAACTAGTTAAAATATTGCTCACTTTGCATAATTTTACTTTAGAACAGTGGTAAATAATTTGAATTCAGTAGACAAAGTGGCTTTATCATTTTTGGTCATTTATCTCCTGTCTGAATTCCACCTTTTTTTACTGTTTGTCAAAAAAAACCTATCGAAAAATTTTGCTTCCTGTTGACTCTCGATCAATTGATTTATCAGGTCGCAGGTCGGAGATTTTTGTGCAGAAGCTTCAAGAAACTTGGCCGAGCCAAAAGAATTTCCTAACGAAAGTTTACAAATAAAAAGCTGATCAACTGGAGAAAAAGATTTTCTATTTTTGCTTGAATTTCACGGTTATGATTTTATGTCATCTTTCGAAAGATACCAATTTTCTCAATTTCAACAAACAATAAGTGATTTCATTTATCTTATATCTTGTAAATGAGATCCTCAAATATCCTTAGAATGAATTACTCAAGATTAGAGTGAAGGGTTTATTCTTGAATCCGAATAGCAGAAAACCAAGGAGACATTTGTGGGGCTTTAAACTTGTTTAAGCTTAAAATATTTAATGTTAAAAAGCAGATATAATTAAAATAAAATTAAAAATTTTGCACTCAAAATAGTCAACGACAACTTTTCAGTTACATGAATGTTTGTTTTTAACGTTTTGCAACTCTTTGAAAGTGTTTACAGATGTGATAAAACCAAACGCTTTTTTTGAAAACACATTGGTCATCGCGCCTTACATTTTACTAAAGTAAGATTGCGAACGGCAATAACCCAAGAGCGAAACAATTGCCTCCATTAAAATGTAACTTCAACCGCCACCAAAGTGTGGCCACTTGGATACTTAAAACCTAGGAGTGGCACTTCTGATATCACAAACCGCAATTAACGTTGAAACAAATTTCTGGCTTCATCCAATCCCACACTATTTGTTTTCTTCGGAAGCAGCCGAAATGCAAGCTACTCCAAACCTATTATCAGTTATGTTCAGTTTCTACTTGATATAAGTGACAAAAGTGATCAAACGAGCATCCAAGCAATTGTTTGTCGGCTTTTTTCTTGGCTTTGGGTGCTATATATTCATGTTATGGACACTTTTCATAGATGGTTTGAAAGGAATCAAAACGATTTTTGTTTGAAGTTGGTTCATTACTTAGTATTTCCAGATACTTCCCCTCTGGGACAAAATATTTCTCAATCAAATCCGGTGGAGAATGTTTTGAGATTAATCTTACGTCGAATGAAATTAAAAATTAAATTTCTAGCTCTTTCAAGCAATAACTTTTTAAAGCTCTAGGTAGTATGCAAACAACTAAAGATTCAAGCCTAAAAAAGGATTTCGTTCGTTCCCGACTTCTTTTTGATGCAGACAGGTTTACGGTTTACACATTTGACTGAGTTAGCCGTTTTACTGCATCAAGCAACTTAAAGTTGGCCTCGGTTATTTTATTTTTCCTTTAATGAGGATTTTTGAACGGAATCAATTATGAATCAGTGGATGAGGTTGGAATTTTTCCTTAGTTGTTTAAGCATATTGAGAAAATATTATCGGTGCTAGGTTGCAACTTTGTCAAATTTCTGTTGATTTAGTAGAGCGCCACGATTGCTGGTGTTAGCAGGCTTCACCAGCTATGTTCAGCTTTCTAGACCACCTTATGCTACCACAGTGACCTTTTATGTAAGTAGCAGTGATGTTGGTTTCAATCCAACTGTTCCAAAAGCTTGGCAAACTTTTGTTTATTTTGAAAAGTAGATTTTACACAACATTTGGTGACTGTTTTAGCGACACCACCAATAGTGTTAAGGATGACGCCAAGATGCATAAGGTTGTGCATCCTAACCCAGAAACTAATTCCTTATTTTCTTTCTTTTTAGAATAATATGCTTATTATTATCAGCCTTACTGCTCTTTAGATTTATTTAAGACAGAGCCTAATAACCTACTGATTCCTAGGACATTTTCGTTTGGATAACAGTTGCTGGTATTTTGGTAGCTACAATAAAACAGCTGACACTGGCTAACACTGAGCCACATCATCCACTGCATCCAACCAACCCTTGAGATGGTGCTAAAGTGGGTAAGCCCATGACCTTTGAATGTCAAGGTCCCGGTTACACATCTTCCAACAGCCAGTCAATTTTCCTAGTTGGGTGCTCTCTGCTGACCGCAATCCCATTCCTTAAATTGATGCACACCGTTCTTTTTTTAATAAGGAAAATAAAAGGTAAAGAGTAATAGAAGAAAAATATCCGCAAAAACGATACGTACTTTACGCACATTCGAAAGTATTGATCGTCTTTATGTTTCTGCGTTCAACAAAAAAGGGTTTGTTAAACTTAATATAAAATTAAGCGGCGCTATTAAAAACAAACGGGTCCAGATGTCTTATTATGTTACAAAGTGGATGAAATTCATCACTTGTTTTTAGATGCCACAGGAGAAGACGTGGCATATCTTTAGTTGTTGCTTACGAATGTGCAATTATAAAAATTAGGAATATGCTTGCAGTAATATCCGAAAAAGATATTCTGGTATTTCAGTATGCTGCGGCATCAGCAAAATGTGCCGCTTTATGAGGCATCTAATTGAAAAACAACGGTATGGTTTATAGGAGAATTCTGAAGTCTTTTGTGCGTCGTAAATGACCGTTATTGTGGGAGAATTACGCTTCTAAGGGCTGTAATTTTGTATTCACTCTTTTCTTGTGAATTGCTAGGTATTTCAAATTATGTCGCTTTATATGTGGGAAAGAGATGAACTGAAACAATTGAAATGCCTGGAGCGTCAAGCGATTTTTAACTATCTAAGGCCTTAACTGAGGATTCCGATAGAAAACGACTTCTGTTTACAGCTTCGCTTACCGGCGGTTTCAATCCCAAAGCGTGCTCCCTAGACCTGAGTTTCCTTGTTAGTTAGAAAAGCCATAACAGTAGTGAGAGCCCTATGTATATTCAAAATAACTGCCGAAGGATTATGAGGGCTAACGCAAGAACAGAGTATAAAGGCCTTATGGGTATTTCTTGAAGATGCTCAGAAAAATCACGAAGGATCTATCAGAAAAGTGAATCGGCCTTAGTGAGTGCAAGCTACCAAGAATACGCCGTCCACTTGCAACGGACGATCCTTTATCCATGGAAATCAGCCAATACTCATCAAACCGAGATTTTTCAAAGAAATCGGAACCCGGTCGTCTGATTTTAAGGTAGCCAACAACTGAACTGAGGCTTATCAGTTTGAAACGTTTCTTTTGCGGCTCTCCAGGATAGTGCTTGCAACATGTGATGGGCAGTTTTAGCCACCGAAATACAAACTATCTCAGAAAAAATCAAGCTTAATGAAACTATTGGACAACATTTAAAATAGACTAGAGTATCAATGACATCAGTAATAGGTCTTCTGACCAAACCTTATGTGATTTGGCTTGGGATCGCCGCGAAACCAAACGCAATCTATCTGATTTACTTTTCAGTCATGCCACCAAAGTTGGGATCATCCCAGTTATCCTGAGGAACCATTATGCACGGATGCTTAATACGATTATGCTGATCCCCTGGCATGCAAAGTGTTCTTAAAGGAAAAGTTTTGTAGGCTACTTGAACCTCTGTTTCCTGGCTATATAGAACAGGGTATTCCACTGAAAAACGTGTAACAGACCATGACAGACATTTCATCGTCAGGGTTAGAAAGAAAAATTATTATTTCTTGTTTATTTGAAAGGCGAAGTCGCCTTTTGTGCTGGATAGTTGCAATCATTGAGTGTGCACGCACGAGTTACTTGACATATTTTAGTGCTTCATACATATAAACACTGTTATCACAACCATAAGGATCTTCAACTTTGAAACCAGTTCCATAATTGCACAACCTTTACTCACCGCATATTTTGTTGCCGGATTTATCCCCGATGTTTTGGGACTTCATTCCCAAGTTAATTTGCAGAACACAGTGCCAAAGGCGTACTCGTCAGATTATTCCGAATTTCCAGAGACTCCTTATTTATGTGACTTAAGTGTTTCTCAATAAACCGTGGAAGTTCCCTGTTCCACTCCGCTGCTCAATGATGGAATCAAAGCGGCGATCTCATGTTCGCTTTTCAAAGAGTTGGTCCTACCAAGGCCATTGCGACGGATCAATTAAAATAAATTCAACTTCAGTGCATTTCACTTGAAGCAAGACAGAATTTATCTCAAACGTCAAACGAACTTCGAGAGTTTTTCCTGAAATATAAAAGGTAAATCGTATGCACCCCGTATGTGTTACTGTTTCGTCTATTTTACACAGTGAACTCACAGGCTTCTATAAATCAGCGTCAAAATTAGGGAAACAGCAGTGCCAGTTTATACATGAGCAAACATAATCAGATCAACCAGAATGTCCAGCAGCATTAAGGCCACTAGTTTCAACACTATTCCTTTTCTGCTATGTTTGCTTCTGTCAACCAGTTTGGCCGTTTTATTCACAGCTACGCCAAGAGGATGCAGCCAGTCGCAGCTTGTTTTTAGGGAAAATCGCCGCCTCATATGAATGGGGCATGCCAGCGGAACATCTTTAACCCTCTCAGACATGTGTTGGCTCTTGCGCTGCTCCAACGTAGGCTAACATCGCGGTTGGTTCCTCAGATGTTACTGTGGTTATATACTCCGAGAACCTCTTAGAGTATGAGCAACTTCCACTTTCCATTTCCCTTGAATTTCCCCGGCGGAATTGAAACAGAACGCATTCAGTCATAACTTACTTGCCGTCTTCACTACAGCTCGTTATTTCTGGCACTTCCTGAAACATGAAACTTCGATAATTTTATGGACAAAAATTCCTTATTTTACGTGTGTTGCAGTGCGTCGAATAAACAATGTCCGTGCGAAATTAATCAGCTTGATTTTGTTTTAATTTTTTTCAAACATTTGTTTCTTAACAGGCCCACAAAAAGTATCAACTGGCGGATTTGCTTCATATAAGAAGTCACGTTTGTGAGCCTAAGCAGCACTTAGCAACACCAGGTCCTGCATTCCAAAATACCTGCTAAACGCAAGTCTCGGTATACATGTAATGCCTCCGTTTGTATTGACAGGCATAAATTTAAGTGGTGCATCCCTGGGCAACTGCCGGTCTACCATTCCACCACTTCAATATTGTAAAATTTTGGTTGCGTTGCCTGATCTTTCCCCGGGAATCAAGGCGGCGAATTTTCTTCGCAAGATATGGACTAAGATATATGGCTTTCAGCCTACAACTGCATTTTGCCTGAATGGGTCAATGTTTTACTCTCAACATCCAGTCTTCTGGTTTGTTTGTGACTTTCGATGGCTATTTCTGTCACTTCCATCTGAATATAGCTAGCCCATTATCCCACCAAGTTGGATGGGCTCATTGCTGAATTCACTTTTCAAGCAGAGGTCATTCAACAGCTGATTCTGTAGGTGCGGCTGTCACTCGTAGTTTTCCTGGAAAACGATAGCTCAAATTTTCCATGTCCAAAACAAAGGCTACTGACTCTGAGGTGCACTGCAAATCGGCGTCGTTCTAAATCTCTCCAAATGATAGTGACAAAGCGCAAGATCACAATCAAATAATCATCTAACGCACAAACCCGATCTTCGAGCCTACGACATCGTCATGTGAATGCGAAATCTGCCTATAGCACCCTCTTGCATTCCCAAAAGATTGCAGGGTGACGTTGGTTTCTCGCCTGCATGCACATCATAGGAAATTATCATGTGTCTTTCTGGTGATTTTGCCAATCGGAAAGTCAGTGACAACATTGTGAACCTCATTACTTACAGCAACCAGGTCATCACCCACATGGATCAAGCAGGAACCTCTCAGTGGCTTTTTCTTCTAGGTATCACCCAAAGTTCAATACTAAGTGCCATTCGCCCACTTCCTTCTGCGCCACCCAATTAGGCGGTGGTTAACGGCATCTGTTTCTGGGCAAAATGGTCCACAGGATTTTGTAAAAAGGCTTCTCCTGAGCAATATTCATCAGCGGGATGAAAACAACATCTGTCAGAGCAAGGCGGCAATCACTGGTACAAGGACAGTCAACACTCCAGCTTACCGAATCCAGATAGGAATACCGGCCAACTTAGTGACGCCTGCAGAATACAATGGCAATTGCAGTTAGCCATATGTTGACTTCATCCGTCGCTGCGTTAGATCTGAAATGCACATGCACTCCCTCACCCGTAATGCTGAGCATACCGTTCTTCATTAAACAGAACATCCCTTGGTCTCCCATAGCCCATGCTCGTTGGTCATTTAATTCATTCCTTTATGGACGCTTGCGTAAGAATGCCTGCTAAGTGAAAAGTGAGAATGATTCCTAACAGTTACGATTGTCAATTTGTGGGTACGTGCAAAATTTTCCGCACGCCCCTGTTCTCTTGTGGGACGCTGTACGAAAAGCGTCGGAACACGACCCAGTAGTCCGACGATGATTAACGCTGTTATACTTATCCGAAACCCGGGGGTAACATGACGCCACCATTGTTGTGGAGCACAAACCACACCCAGCTGCAATTAGCCTTTTGGTGATTTGCTCATCGCAAGTTGCTCCTTTCCGTCAGTGGCCTCGAATTTTCGCCTTTTCCGGGGCTACTACACTACTACGGTTTGGTCCTCCCCAAATAGATGCACTAAGAAAGCTCGATCTGAAGTTCCAGCAACAGAGAACTGTCGGGTTTCAGTCAACGATTCCACTAACATCTTTGGTTTGGCTAAAATTTTCTGTTTAAAGGACACAATAAAATTGATCTACTGGGCTCAGAACAACTGAGAACCAATGAGTACCATAAACAGAACAAACCAAGAAGTCAAACTGACAGATGAGGCAAGATCGGCCACTGAGGAAGCCTTGTTGGGAGGGGCCAATAAAGTTGTGAGTAGTAAGAAAGGTAAACTAGCTGTCCTT
>LUCM01005612.1:21308-33989 GCA_008360955.1 Fasciolopsis buskii | reverse complement strand
TATGGCAAATATAGTTTTTAATTTCTTGATAAATGGCTCAGGCCGTAGTGTTAAGCGTTAATACGGACACCTGAGAATCTCGGTGCCGTCAAATCGCATCGATCATAAGACGTCCATGTAAAGGAACTAAGATGTGATTTCAACCCGATTTTCGTCTGATCTGGCAAATGAATTAAAGTATTTTTATGAGTGACTAATGATTTTGCAAACCGCGTCGATTTTAGACAGATGTTTTGGCGGTATAAGCGATCACCGTAACAAACCGCGGTTTTAGTGATAACTGGAACCACGCACATATAAATGCCTGGTTCACGGCGAACTATGTAGGTGCATATCGGATCGTTATAGCGTCTATTAAAAGGTGTGGTTTAAGTACTTCATAAGCCGTTCACACATGTAAATAGATTAGTCATATACTGCGATTAAGAAGTCCGAAATTGGTTTGGGTCACGGGTATCGTTCAGCGCCGTATTCGAAAAGCGACCCCGAATTGTTTTTATCCTGTTCCAGAGAGATCGTCTTTGCGGCAATTGTGCTGACTGGGAGTTTTTTTTGCACAAGTTTTCCGCCAACCCAATATGTTAGGGTATACCCTCAGGTATACTATCGTACTGGAATCTGCAATGCAGGCACAGATAATATTAAAACGGCAGCATAGGCTAAAGTGTAAATCTATGTATGTTCTTCGGGATCTATCCCTTGCGGGCAGATAAAAGGTATATCCCGCCTTTTCAGAACTTTGGAAGTGCCGCAAAAAATTATTTTGAATGCTGAAGAAGAGGCTCCGGTTTATGTCTCCGGAGGCCCTCCTCGAAAAAGTGTGTTAGGGAAGGTGGACAGGCGGGCAATAGTCATTATTGGTACCGAATTCTGGTCAAGTTTTGAGAAAGAAAGACGAATTGGAAGCCCTGGAGGGAGATGAACTACTCACCATCGTAGCTCAAACAGAGATATCGCTCTTGCAGTAAGTTCGGGACTCGGGGGCACATCTAACCGGATATAGATTAGTGGCACTAATGCTGTGTAGCCTGTCTATAGAACTCGTCCCACCTAAAAAAATACGAAAGCAACTACAAACTCACAAAATGTGAATGGTGCAAGAAAAGAAGCATTTGACTTGTTATGACTTATTGCTTGTTCCTCCTTATTTGTTTCCCTTCTGTGAATTCCCATTTATATATTGTTGCGTTGACAACCTGCTTTGCTTTCAATCCGTTGTACAATAGATATTGCAATATTTTTAGGCTTAGCTAAAACTAACACGTTTTTCTGGAGACAACGCAGTTCAGAATTAATTTAAAAAAGTCACTTTTGCACAGAAGATGCGGCAGCTGCTGACCGTGACATTTTTACCACCCAGTATTGTTCAAAATTGACTGCAGGAAGTTTACTGGTTCCAAATATGCAGACGGCACCCTCGGTAATAAGGTCAATGAGAACAGGATTTGTTCACTGGAAACAGTTGTCATTTGGCTAACCATGGGCGTCAGCGCAAAGTGACCAAAACTGAAGAACTCTCTTCAAAATGTTTTGATCACACTGGGAATACTTTATCTTGAAAAAGTGGAACTGGTGACCCTAATATTCATTTTTTCATCGGTAACTAGTGCACATAATGACGTCATCCAACCACGGTGGCTCAAGAATTAGCTGAGGTTCGTTCGGTTATTAAACACTTTACTAGGCATTTTAACGTTCTTTAAAAACAACGGCCCTTCCTGAGACAAATCAACTGAAGCTACGTGCATAACAGACACTGGCTGCATTTAAAGCTGCTGTGGCATCCAAGGAAGTTAGCTCCGAGATTATCCTAGATAACTTTTGCAGTTCTATATTTTCATTGTAACTATCAGAATATATACTCGTTAGAACAAAACGAACTTCAGCATACCAACTGATCGGCCCATTCTTACTTTTGAATTTTGCATCTAGCCGGTGGATGTGTACAATCACTCACCAACGATTCAATACGTTGCACGGTAGGGGTCAGTAAAAATGCCCAACCCTCATTCCTTATCCATAAATTATTCATTACTGCAACGGAATATTCTATCGAAAACTGGGTTAAGTTAAACAACTACAAGAATGCCACTGTCAATAGAAATGTTAACTTATTATAAGGGCCAGTTGTGAACCATGGGGCAACAACCTACGGTATCACCTCAAAGCATAAATAAACCTTTACATTGTATGTCGTGTATCAAACAGGTTTCAATGGTATAAGATAGCTGATGACACATACATATGCTAATTTTGACGACATTATCGGTTTCGCAAAAAGTCTTCCGTGCTTTTATAAGCATGGTAAGAAGTGTTTCCCAAATAACGTCGATGTATTTTGTAACACTACCACACTGTTAAGGGACATCGTGTTGCTCAGCTGAAATGTTCTGCTCACAGCAGTGTGTCGGCAAACGTGACCGGGCAACACATCATCTCTAAACTGGATTTTTACAAATTTTCTGGTGTCTCAGCCAACGGAAGACATCATCGATTCTCCTCATTGAGGCAATACCAACGAAAACTACGCATTTCAAGACTGCAGCTATCACAAACAGTGCATCCGTTGCAAAATTTAACACCCATTGCAATGCTTTACTTGATTGATGGTAGGCTAAATTAAAACATCTGTTATGACATTTGCGAGCGAAACACCGAGACTTTTGCCTTTCTGACGACTGCAAGTTCCCTGCATGAGAAGCGTTACTAGATCATCAATTTCATTAAATTTTTTCCCAAACTTAGCTAAGTTGTTGGTCCCGCTGAGGATGTAAGTACTCCTGGTGGTAACTGGGAAACTTACCTTTGAAGTACTGACTTACTAAGGGCTACAGATTGATGTCCTGTCTTCCGTCTGAACGGCAGGCTTTTATGGCCATCTCGGTCGACCTGATGGAGGACAGCAAATTCTCCGGTGAATCTCGCTAGCTCCCGGAACACAACCTCATAAAAAAAGAGCCGAGCAAAGTTGTCCTAAAGTGAGGTTTTTGAAAGAGCTGGTTATTTTGAAACTCGCTAGGCATGTCACACTCGGTCATGCGTTAAAGTACACTGTGACTCCATTCGACAAATCTTAATTCAGCTACAAACCTCGCAGAAGTACCCATGACACGATAACATGTTTAGTGCATTCTATTTACAATTCAGTGAACAAACCAGCAATGTCCGTTAGATGCGCTTTTCTTAATTATCTTTCGGCTTCCAATTCCATTCACAGGTCAGTTGCTTTAAAAATTCTACTTTTTGGAAGTCACTGTTATTTTTAACACAGATTACTCAGATTTTTATGGACATATTCAAGCACCAGGTTAGAAGAAAAATAGTTTAGGCTCTTAATCAAGAACTTTAGGGTTCTTAAAAGTGATGTTACCTCGCCCCACTAAAGTGGCAACCCAATCAGTCCACCTACATTACCTTGTACTGATTTTCTAAACGGCTCTTGAACCTTACGTAATTTCTTTTCAAAATCCAGTTTGTAAAGTACGTTGGAGTCTTCCTATCTCCTGGTCTTCGCATATTAGTGATATTGAATCCAAACCATGATGCTTATCTTTTTAATTCCGAGGGCTCAGCCAATTATGCTTGCTTATCTCATTTTTGTCCTTGCTTCTGAGCACATCATTCAAATCTTACTCCAGTGTTCTCTTGTAATGTTTTTCTGCTTATTAAAAAGATTAATGGACCACACCATGATGTTCCTTTGCATAATCGAGTTTCCTCCACGCCGCCTTCTGATCTGACCAACGACATGTGTCCAACATACAAGTCTATGTGAGAAGTTTGCCTCGAGGACCATTCTTAGATTCTGCATGATGATTCCCCTAAATGTTGCGCTAACTCGAGACCCAAGTTGTTTATCTGCACTGTACCCTTGAAACTTAACGTCTACAAAAATTCCCGTGCCCTTCCTCAGTCTACACTATTAATGAACGAAGGTCTGATCATTGGCGAACTGCGGCCCAACCTTGGCG
Source organism: Fasciolopsis buskii (assembly GCA_008360955.1). Classification (NCBI taxonomy): domain Eukaryota; kingdom Metazoa; phylum Platyhelminthes; class Trematoda; order Plagiorchiida; family Fasciolidae; genus Fasciolopsis; species Fasciolopsis buskii. The sequence continues at coordinate 30,018 of LUCM01005612.1, read as the reverse complement.
GACTAACACATTGATTCGGGAATTTACAAAGTTTTAGGCCGACTTCTACGTAGAGTTCGACTCCGTTTATGAACAACCACTTTGAAACGCAGTTAGAAGCAACAAGGCGCCTGGAACCTATGTTAGACCATACAACTCGTCAACATAAGGGTGCGTCCGTGCCTACAACGATGTGTCTCCAGAATCGGCCGTTGATTACAGTATTCGCTTAGGTAGTCCGCTGTCACCTGTCTTACTTAGCTACGAGACAACCCGAATAATGTTCTGTCCTCAGCAACCCTCGAGAAATATAACTCGGCCACGATTGTTGGGTAAATATCCTTGGGTTCGCGGCAAAATCGTTGTTCCATGAGAGGAGTCCGCAACTGTGCGGTTGCATGCGAATCCATGGCTGGGGCCTGAAGACAAAAACATCAAGAACGGAGTTTTCACGTCTTCACAAGACCCATTGCATTGTATCCACATCCACGCCGAATCTGTGGGACAGGTGCACCACTTCAGGTACCTGGGTTCTCCTATCCAACTGGACGGCCAGGCGAGCAATGAAATTACCCTTTGCGCAGAGAGAGTATTCCTATCACTTCACGAAACATTATGGCATTAAAGAAAAATAAGACTCCATAAAAGGCTGAGCATTTACTTAACTTTCGCCTACCCATTCGTTGCGCATGCAAGCAAAGTCTAGCCACTAAGTGCAGAAGATACCAAAGGGCTTTAAATTTTCGACCACTGGTGCTTCCGGTATATGGCGAAATTCAAGAGGTATAGTCGCGTCTCAGATGCTGCCGTGCGTCAACAGTGTACGAATGTTGAACTGCTGCCGTTGGTTTTCATAGGCGACGTTTGCGATGTTTGGCCTATGTTCTCTACTGAGTGGATACAGAATTGTCGGAGACGGATCTACTCCCATCACCCCACTCAAACAGGAAATTTTTTCTCGGTGGACGGATGAGGACATGTGTAAGCGCCGGCAGTCGTCAAGCGGTTCATTATGACGGTCATGAGTTCAAATCCTCCCACCGCCGGTCAACTTCCCCATTTAGCAGCCATTCATAGGCTGCCGCTTCTTCCTGAAAACGGTTTACACTGGTGTTTTGTTAATAAAGGGGTTTAAAATATGAAAAAATAAGGTGGACATAGATCACTTATGCATCGTTCGCATTTCGGAGCTTGCCATTGATGTAACAACTGGATTTTGTGGTTTGCAGACCTCACCGAAGGTTGTAGCGCATGAAAGGCTGCAATAAGAGACATCCAAGAAGCTCATCTATACTCTCACAGAGATTGACAGTGTTAAAATAAAAGTAAAATAGGATAGTGTCTCGGGAAGCTGGCAGGATTAGCAAATCTGAACTGTTCACGTGTCGTGTCTCATGGAGCACCCTCCTATCTTTCTGCCTATTGTGGCGATAAAATGTGAATGCTTCGGGTCCAACCCTCCAACGATTTAAGTATTCCTTTTAAAACTTTGTACATTTGTCGTATGATGAATGGAAAATGAAGTAATATGTTTTCATTCCTACCCTTACAAATATCATTCAGTCAGATCTCATATACTTCTAAAGACTTCAGACAATTATCAATAATCCCACGCCAGGACCATATGGGTTAAACTAAATTAAGATAATCAGGGTCCATAATCCGCAGCGGGATGACGTATGGCACGCGGAAACAATCACTACCAAATGATTTGTCGAATGAAGGAAGGGCGGTGAAGGAAATGTGCCAAATCAACGTGCTTATATAGGGCCAGGTGAACTAAATATCTATCACCGAAAGGATAAGGAGTCTGAATCCCACATTCGCCGGTTACTTTGATCGTGGATGGCAACTCGCTGTTGCCCATCTCGTTACCAGGCCTGACCCAGTGAGACGTTATGTGGTTCCATTTCTTTCCAAGTTTCAGGATCACGTTTGCCGTTCCCCTCCCCCACGTAGTGGTCATGGAGCATGTTTCTTCTGTTGCACTCACGCGCGAGGCATTTCATGAAAAATGGGTTCTTGAGTTATATTCAGTTCAATCTAGCATTAAAGCCTTCAGGGAGCCACCAGCAACCATGCAACAAGGATTTGCCTTGAAACTTCTGTATTTAGCGAGAGACGCGTCCTGACGAAATCCAGGTCTCCGAAGACTTCTCTTGAATGAAGTATTCACAAATCGTTATGATCATTCGCGAGACCGGCTCATCTTCCCCGACGAGCTATCCACCTTAAAGCAAATAGTTTGCACTATTTCAACTGTGTCGGTGGCTGGTCGGCCGAGATGTTGAGCAACGCGATAGCGCAAAGTAAGATAGGTCATTTTAATTCAACTAAGTGTACTATGTTATAGGTTGCTGAGATTTATACTCTAAACGTCATCGCATGGTCCGGGTTAATCGTCTCCGGGTCTTTGACGTGGTGAGATGACCTGCGTGCCTTAATGGCCCAAAGAGCAGAGCAGGAAGGCTTATCTGGAGCCAAATATTTAATTATATATGAAAGGTCAATGAGTAGAGGCTTGACGAAGTAGTCCCCTGATCTTCCAGGTTGGAAGCTAATCTTAAATGGCAACTCGGTCTGAAAAATGAGTGCAAGAAAAACCTGATCCACGGAGATGGGATTTCACTCAGCCAAACCTTAGTCTTGTGGGCAGGTTCTTGTTAGAATTAAGAACTATAGTCGCTCTGTTGTTTAGTGGATGAGCGTTCTAGCAGTATTGATATCAAGTTCACCATGAACGTCTCTCAAAATACACCTAAATGGCCATGGATCTCATAAACCTCTACTGAAGAGGTCCTATTTACTTCCATCTCGTGGTGGGAGTGTTTTTAACAAAGCATAAGGACAACAGAGAATGTTCGGTGCACTCCACCCGGTTGACTGGTAATAAGTCTTCGGGAGATGCCTAAACTTTGATTTCGAACCAAAAGCGGGCAGCGTACGAGGTACATGGCTCTATACTCATCGGCATCTGCGGAAGAGGGGTGTACTGGGTACCCAGGATGTGTATCCCCATCCGAAGAACGCATGAATTGAACAGTCCGTTGTAGTCTCCAATGAATTATCTGGTTCTCAGAAAATCCTGCTGGTTTGGCGGTTAGACTGTTTGGCCAAAGGCTCATTGTAGATTCTCCCTGGGTAAACCCTGTATTTTGGTATGGACAATGGCGTCGTATCAAGCCCGCAGGAAAAATCACGGATCTCCGCGGACAAATGATGACTTAGAGATCTAGGAACCATCTCAAGTGGTGAACTCTGTACAGTGGTTCTTTTGCCTTCCTCTTCTTTGCCGTGGACCAGATAGTACGATTTGCACAGGTTTATTCAAAATGACATACTTTTTATATATTTAGAATTATCTCTAAACTGTGCATACCGTCGCCTGACTTGTTTCTTAATACCTCGTTCACATTAGGTTGAAATGTGGCAAATTTCAAATATTCTGAAAGGCACTGTCTGGGCATTGCGTCACAAGTTATTGGCAAATGTACGCTCTGCAGACCTCGTGAAAGACAGGTGAACCTAACCTAGTCCAAATATTCGTCATACAAACCCGATTTTGAGGCAGATACCGAAATGATCTGAGAAACGGTATAGTAATAGATCTATGCAACTTCTACTAACAAAACCTAAACTTGGGATTGATTGGTAAAAATATCGAGTGAATCAAAAGCTAGGGGTAAAAATAATATAAGGTGAAAGTATTTTGAAACAATGTTTCTTGCCACTACAATTTTCCTTTCATTATTGGTACGCTGTGGCTATCAGTCAGAAGTTGGTAAAATAATTTTTGGAACAAGTTTTGACTATCTTGACAGCTTTGTCAAATATGCTTCAAAAACAATTCCTTTTATTCATTACAGAGCAAAACAAAATGTTGGAAGTTTCAATTCGCAAAAGAATTGCGCATTTAGTTAATTTACTCGAGGGTCAAGTGAACTGTAAGTCGCTTTAAATAGCACTCTTATATAATAGTCACTCGCTCTGAAATAGAGCATTTATTGGACATGTTTGTAAAAACAAACATCAAAAAACCGTTCTCTAAACTGGATCGTGTTACCTTCAGGGAAATACTGCACTACGTATTTCAAATGACCGATGATGTTATGATGGACAGAGGTAAGCACCAATGGTTGCTAAAATGGAGACATTTCCTGGAAGTTTTTCGAGCATTCGATGTGAACGGTGTCGGCGCAATCAGCGCACGCCACTGGATTCTAGGAATGTCTGTATTCCTTCGAGGGACAATTGAACAGAGAGCACAATGTAAATCGCATTTTTCTTTGAAATCACTGTTCTACAGTCAGCTTTCGAGCATACGATTTAAACTCGGACGGAATGATCACACGAGAAGAAATGTTTCAGCTGTTGAAGACGTCACTGATAAAAGTAAGCTCTAGATTTTTCTATCTGGCTGAAACATTTACGTGGTTTGTGATAAAAACAGAAAAGTGGAATTTGTCACTTGATGGCAAACAGCCTTGCAATGATCTATTACATTTCCATGTTCCAGTTGTTTAATTGTCTTGCATGTGCTCCCTTAAAGCAATGAGCTCATACTTATTTGTCATTTAAAAGTTCACGACATACGATATGACCTAAAAATCACGGTGCTTCAGCGGAAATTGGCATAGTGAAGCTACCAGGGGAATCACGAGATTAGACTGATTACTGCCGCTTTGGGTTTACTAAATCGGAAAACTTGATTTTTCACCGATGTGTTCACCCTCCATTCAGGACTCAACCTAAAGTGATGCCATTTGAAATGTAAAAAGTCGTAGATACGCAAGCAGTCTGTGGACACATTAAATTCGAACCCGTTACAGACGCTGCAAGCCGGTATTCGGAAACTTCTGTTAGTAGGTAGAATAACAGCCTTCGCTAGTTCGGTTTTAAATAGGACGCCTCTTTGTTGTCAGTAGTATGCTCCGCATAAGGATGGATGTATAACTTTCCTCGGAAGCACAAGACCGGTTTCAAGGTTATTGCCAATTGTAAGGTAGGCGAGACAACACTACTAACAATGAAAACCGGTACTTTTGGACCTTGCATTGTCCTTCTGAAGATTATCTTAGCCTGACCAACGAAGAACTTACGATCAACCGCCCTGTGATTCTTGAATGAAACTGTCATCCATTCACACTCCTATTGAATTAAGTGAGATTTTAGTGAAGAAGCATTTCACTCTTCCAATAAAACCTGTTAAGAAAGAGGTACCAGAACACCTGTCATCAAGTCGTGGCTAAAGGCCGGGTCAAACTACGTGAAATAGTGTCGTTAATCGTAAACGAGATAATTGTAAAGAACTCACAGGAAGATTAAACTTTAAATATGAACAATCTATTGCGAAACACTTCAGCAAGCAACAGATGAAGATCCGGACGAAGGGATTCGCGACTTGGTGGACATCGTATTTAAACGGCTGGTAAGTTCTCGGACTAACCCACGTACTTTTATCAAATTGAGAATTTGTTTTAATAGCCTTAGCATCCAGTGCCACGGTATTACCGAGAGGATCAACCACATATTTCGCTTACTGCGCTATTTTGGTTGAGGTAGTTTTGTGTTTGTCTGGTTAGTGATCACCATCTGACTAATCACAAATTAGGTTCTCTGGATTTTGATTGACACTGTTAAACACAAACCAACGGAAAGTGTATCCAACTTTTGTTTGGTAAAAAGGCAAATCAACTGCCGTATTCCACGGAGCAAAATGTATTAGGAAGATTTACTCGATATTGCTTGTTTTTGTGGTGAAATGAACAAGAAGCTTGGTCTGTTTTTGTCAACGAATTTTGCCAATATAAAATCCTTATGTGGTCATTGATCTTTATAAGAAAACCCAAATCAGAATGAATACTCGAAAATAACCAGTCGGTTTCAGTAGCTCCTCAAAAACTATTGTATAAGCAGATATATCTTGATCTGTCTTCGAAATGCAAGACAGTTCACCTTTGCGACAAATTTACAACCCAGTTACAACCGACCTGCAGCAGCTGGCAGTTAATAACATCTGGTTATATGACTTCAATAATATATTGACCTCTTAAAATCCTTTAATTGACACCACGGTTATACGTAGGCATTTTTGTCAATCAAAAATTACCAGAAGTTTGGATGCAAGGTCAAAACATCCGGTACCTGGATCATCATGAGGAAAGCTAATCGACACTACTGTAAGCTGAGAAATTGTGCAGCATTTGCTGTATTTTAAGTTTACGGAATAAGAGACGGAATTTCTTTCATACTCGGTTTTACGCTGAAATCTGTGTACGACAAAGTTAGTTTAGATTTATTGTCCTAAAAACACTTTTTGACGGGAATGTTCTCGAATGACCACCACAGAGTGATGCGACAGCTTGTGTGCTTGCAAAATCCAAGCAGCTGTGAAGTATGGTTCTCCAAGGTTGAGGAGGCAGTCAACTTTGACAGGTCAATGAAGAGAGGCCAGATGAAGTCCAAAATCAGGAAATCAGTTAATTTGGCAACATCTAGGTTTATACGATCAGCTGGTTGGCCTAGATAAGTGCCACGAACAAAGGTGGAGAGAAGCGGTTTGCTGGCCAATATTACCGTTGCCAGTTAGATGAGGATAATAGCCACAAAATTGGGCTGAAGTGAAATGCTTGGTGCTTTCCTCAGCGAGGACACGGCTCATCGCGATTCACTAAATATCCATATACTGCCTGGACTGAAAAGCTCCAGCTCAAAATATACTTCCCGGTCACTTATTAGGTTCGTGGAGCTAGGGAAATGAACTGATAACGAAACGTAATTTGCGCACAAGGGAAAACAATATACTTCATGAACAACAACAAGGTCTCAAAAAAGGAAAATCTCCCTCCTGAGTTTCTTAGTCACGTTCCTATGCTTCGATAACGATCCACCGTTAGGTTTCAAATTTAAAGACTCCGGTTGGAGTTTTTGTAAAAACCCTTCTGCGGCTTGCGCGACCGCGAAAATCCTTTGTTTAGCCTCTCCCGGCACCCTCTCAGTGGGAAGCCCTACCAAATTTCGTTATTCTGGCGCCGATACCGCGCAAGACGACAAGAATACCGGACGATGGGCAGACTTAACTAAAGGCAATATTGAGGAAGGTCACGACGTAAACTAAACGGAGTTCTTAAGCCTCCATGTCCACTTTAATTGATTGTCTTCAATATTTGTACGCTAAGTTTGACAGGAAAACCTACACTGGACAGAACTCAGAATTTTTAAGTCAGCGCATGCTGTCTCCCAAACGCACACAGCACCCTCAGTCGCTTGTGTTACCCCTCAAAATTCATTCAACTGTCACAGCTATTCGATTCGACATCAAATTAGGCTAGTTGGAGGGAATAGCAAAATATCGGAGGCATATTTACTGTCTCAGAAGATCAACTCAAATCGACAACGCAACAGCCTCATTCACATTTATTGCAAACAAAACCCGCTCTTGCCGAACATCAACCTCTGCGAGATCGACTAAACTAGATCCCTCCTTCACGTTTACAGCACTGAACCGACTGATTCGCACTGGTCAAACAAGGGTTGCCAAATGTTCCGGTTCACGAATGTGTACGCAGATCTCGCCGTCTTCTCGGCAAACAGATATCCTGGCAGCATTGACGCAATTTAAAATAACGGGTGAAATATGGGACTATGGGGAAAGGAAGAGCTGGTTTGAAGAACGAAAGTGAGTAATAAAGTGGAAAGTAAAAAATAAGAACCATGGAATACATGTCCGTGAGTTTGATGGTTGAATGACGTCCCGAGACTTGCACCGTTTCGGCCGCTAAACAGGAAAGCCCTTAGAAAACCAAGTGCAATTGAGATGATCAAGGAATTCAACGAATCAATAAGTCACTCCCACCAGCGTTGCGCGCGGCATTTCAAACAATGGTTTAGTCGGACAATACAAACCGCGAACCTCACAGTTATACTTGCAGATAAAACGATGCAGACAGACGTCAGGTCTCCGTCTGAGACAGAAGTGGAGAGGCAAGTCTACAGAACTGTTACGACGTTTAGGCAATGGGATTAGGAACTTTCGAAGCCCATCAAGAAAAAAAGCGGACTCCAAAGAACTGTATAGAATCGGTGATATTTCAGATATACAAAAAAGACAAATGAAAATGCGAAAAATATATACAAATTAAACTGGAAAGTGTCGAATGATACAACACGAGCGTAACAGAACCTGTCCATTATATAGTATTCGCGAATGCTTAGGGAATGAGCGATAAAAAAAGAATACGAACTCAGTCAGGATTGTATTTACCGCATATCTACTGTGTGACGAATCGAAAAACAAGAACACCGGCCGTGGGCTTACGAATTCTGTGTTTCTCGATCTGAAAGCGGTGCTCGACTCAATCAATCGTGCAATTTTCCGGCTGTTTTTCACTGAATGATGTGGCGGAGAAATCCGTCCCTCTATTCGGCACCCTGTCTATGGAAGACCAAATTTCAACATATGCCAACAACCATCCTTCGCCTGAGTTAACTCTAACTGCTCCTTCTCGCATTTCTATTGAGATGACTGTGGAAAAAACTACACTTGTCTAGGAATAATGGCGTCGATTTTCCTCAAAGTCGAGTAGAAAAATTGTGCTTCTTAGCGAAACCCCTCCAGTAAGTTGTTGGTATTCATCGGCCTCAACGACTGTGTAGACGTATTACCACAGGACTGGATTGACTCAAATTCGGACTTCGTTCTTCCAGAAGGGGTTCGTGGTTGAAGTGGATA
>LUCM01005612.1:6596-20682 GCA_008360955.1 Fasciolopsis buskii | reverse complement strand
AAGGTAGCCGAAGAGATGGACCAGTAGCGGTCTGCCCCGTTACTTCAGCAGCAAAACAGTCAAAGACTGTTTAAGCTTATGCGCGACACGCAGGGATGGGCGGGTGAACTCCTCGCGTTTAGTCTGAGATACGTGTCTGCAGATTAAGCGCAGCTGCTAACCGCAAGGAGCCTCAGGATTCGGGTTAGACAACAAGCGCTCTAAAACTTACCGTTGCGTTGCGAAGATAATTTATAATATAGAGAATCAGTTTTAGCTGCCACCACGCTAACGATATTCACTAGCTCCTAACGCTGACAGACTGGAAATAATCCCTGGACAGGTATCACTTAAATTCCCCTAACGGAAATTGGCAAGTGCAGTCAAAAATTATTTCGGGCGTCCGAAGAGGGCGATAAACAAACGGCCAGATTGTCCCAGCGTTACTCCCCACCAGTGTCTTTTCAAAAAGTTAGGTGGATAAGCATCTTCATGAGATTAAAAATTACCTCCTTGACATTCGTTAATACCTTTAAGGACAAGGGCCCGTATTCCGGTGTATCATAGGTGAGTCACCGATTCCGTAGCCCATCTTTTTCAAGGAGCGGGCAACACGGATGGGACTGACTATTAAACCACCGAGGAATAGTTTAATTTCCGTATATTGATAAAGGGGTGTGGCTCTAGTAATACTGCAATGCTGCCGCCGCTTGATGGGTATCACTACATATCCGATATCCGAGGCGAATATATCCGACGCAGCACAAGTAATATCAAGATGAACACAGGTCGGATCTCGTCCAGTCGAGGTTGCCATCGACACAGTATTCACTCTTCCGCCAAATACTCAAATTACAACGCGCCACTTTGCGGCCCCGTCCTACTGATCGTAGAGGTCTTTGCTCGATTTGAAAGACCGCGGTGAAGTATCTAAGTTATCATTCGAATAAACGACTCAATTGTGGGAACGTCCGACAAAGGGTGTCCAACACTCTCTCCTAACATTCCGCCTTCAACTTCGCATGGAACGAGCCAGGCTGATGGAAAGATGCGCTTATACCGATCTTCAGAACTGTAGGAATCGAAACTGCGGAAATGCAGGAAGCTACACTGTGATCTAGATTCGAAACGCAGAATTCGGTTATTGTGCGCTGTATCGAAATCGTGAGGCCATGCAAAGCAGACGCGCTAGTAGGATCAGCACCTCTCGAGGGTCGGCTATTGGCTCGTTTGGCGTATGTTTTGCACCTTCAAAGTGCAAAGTGCTGTTAACGAAGGCAGTTGACGAAAAGTTTTTACTGTCTGATCGAACTTGGTGCTGCAGCGGAGAGTGATACTAACGTTCTTCGTGAACGATTAATCACCTACTGCTGTTAGTTGTGTGTCAACGATGCGCTAGGTTCGGCAGTGAGGCTAACTTACGCGTGTATATCGCAATGGTTTAGCCTTGGCTTACGCAAACTGAAAAGCCACTTGTGATCGGTACCTGGCCTTTATATCTTCCACTGAAGTTGAAACTACGTCTGTGATCACACTGAATTGTCGCAGTAGCAGTACCTTCAGTGTTCTGTTGTACACGGTTGGACGCCGAGAAACATCGGCAACGCATTATTCGAAGACTGTCCTCACGGCGACTGTACAATATATACGTTCTTCTACATGACCTACTGAATCATCCTCTTAATTCCCCCCTATGCTCCCACGACATACGCCCATTCTACGACCAAAGTCTGTCTCCGCCTCATTACGTTGCGTGGGAGATGTTTCTCGGTTAAGACGTTTACGATTCAACGACGTTTTTATCGTAGTACGCTAGAATTGAGATTGGACGTCGAAGCAACCCGAGTGGCATCAATGTCTGAGGTCAGAATACTGAGTACTGAGGTCGTCCTCAGCCGAACTAAACTTATGTCTTGTGTGACTGAGTCGATCAGTCTCTCTGCAGATTCAGAATACTTCCCTATCGTTCTGACGACGTCGAGGTCAACTATACAAGACCGACGCTGTGTGCTCAGCATGGCTAGAAGATATTCGGCCTTACTACTCTATAACCAGTGCACCTTATTTGTTTGTGTTCCTCCCAAGCGATGGAAGAAGCCATCGGAGGTTTGGAGATCAAAACTATGACCATGAAGTCGCCAACGTAGGACTGTAGTAAAAGATGGTACAGCAACCTTAGCCGTAACAGTTCGGTGTCTCACGTCTTCGTGAGTTAGGACCCGGAAAGACTCTGTCAACATAGGCTGGGCTGGAGGAATACTGATAAGATTACGTGGGTATTGCTTACGGGGCAAACCCAGTTCGGTCGAGTAGCAGTTCGTCTATTCATTTTCTAGCTATCGACATATCAGAAATGACTTGAAAAAACACGTGCAGTTTGTGCAGTTTAGACTCTGCGTAGCGTGTCTGTTGGTCGGCAGGACGCTACATTCTTACTCTTTTCCCGCCGTTTGGATGCACTCCGTTTCCCTGGATATCTCAATCTTCTTCTTATAGAAACCGTTAACTTGAGAAAAACGCAGACAGTCCGGTGAGGTCATGCCTTTCTGTTTAACGCTGAACGAAAAGACAATCGCATAATGGTTTCATAAACTAAGGATTCAGCTCTGTTGCATGCCCATGCGTTCAAACACCGAAAATCTTCAAACGTTATCTCCAGAACGTTCTCTGAGCGGTTAATAGCGGCACTGACCTTCATTGGTGCTGTGTACAGTAGACTTTTGTTCTCTAACTGGATGTCACGGCCGACGCTGCAATGTCTCAAATAGCTGAGTGCTAATCGAGTCTTCTGCATGCACGGAGAACATTTAATGCGCAGATTTATACTATCACCAATAGATGCAAACTACTCAACTAAATTAATTTGATCTACTTGATTGATTGTAGCAAGGTTTGGGTGTGAGCCAATTCAGCCTTACGAAAGGAAATTTACATTTCGCAGGCACAAGACTCTAGCGCAAGCATACATGCACTATCGTTCAGACGATCAAAAAAAACCTCACTCAGCAGCGCGAACATTCTAAACCAGACAATTTTTCACCAGGGCAAATACCTGCGTCAGGACTCTCACATGAGGATTGGTCGATTTTCCATACACATACGAAATGACAAGATCGAAAAGAAAAAGTGAGAAAAGGAAACGCTGGATGGACATCCACTTTTCCTGTGTGAAGCATCGTCGTAAGGAACACTTTCCTCCGGCTGTTTGCACGTATTGGAGAAGTAAAACGATTTTTCACAGGTACACGCTTCATTGGCAGGTCGGCGCCAAAAACAACACGAGGAACTGAGTCGAGAGGGGTTCATGAGAGTGCGTGCCTATTTGCCGAATGATTTGTCCGCAAAGCGAAATTTGGTCAATACAACCTGACCCGGCCAGGAAACCAGCTTCATTCTTACACATACGCCTCTCGGTGGATGGGCCTAGAATTTAACACCTTACATCTAATCTGAATTGTCCATAAAGCGCTGCAAATGCATTGTAACACCATCAAATGCAGACAATGTTCACATATTTTCTGTCAACGATGAACATGTTTTTGGGCTACATAACAAGGCCGGTCTTGCTTCTGCCCTGTACATCCGATTTTCCGTTGGTATCACGGGTGCGTCAAACTCGTGAAATACAATCAAATCTCCTTCATTCACGAAGACGATTCATCCTATTTATGACTACTTGTAAGGGTGGCATCTGTGCATCAATTAAACTTATCCCAGGTTTTTCCCCTCTTCAGAAGCCGAATATTTGACTGCACTTCCACTTCCGTTAGGGGATTAAGTGATACCTCCCAGGGATTTTCAGCTGCAGACGTTGGACTAAATACGTTAGCGTGTGGCCAGCTAAACTGATCCTTGAAATACTCTGCCCAACGATTTAGCCCTTGTTGTCTACCATGAATGAGCTCTCCGTTCCTATCGCACACGACTTCACTAACCAATGTTCACCGCCCACCGCTGTCGCGCATAAGCTTAAACAGTCTTTTACTGTTGCTTGAAGCGGCCGCTACTTCCATCTCTTCGGCTACCTATTTAGTGTGTTGATTTTAGTTGAACCACCATAACTCGATAAAGTGATGAAGTGTATCTGACAATTTCGTTCACGGAAGGGAAATTTTCCTAAATTCTTTCAGATAACTAGCCAAAACATGGTTTGGTTGTTCATGAGCCTTCACAAATGGAACAAATTCACGCACTTCATGGCATACCTAGTTTTGACAAAGAAGAAACTTGACGTTGAATGAACCACATTAACTCTGTTTAAAGATGTCACCCACCGTGAGTCGCTGTGCGATTTCGTGAAGGCGATTTAACTCGTCAATGTGTAAACAGCGAGCCATCGACATAAATAATGGGGCGCATCGGCAAGCGAAAAACTCACGATGCAGATGTCACTATACGAACCCCTTATGAAACCGGTTTTACAATCTCAAAAGCTTTACATGCTGAATAGTAAGATGGGTGGTCATTCTTGCGAACGACTGTAATGCATCCTAATCCTAACCATAAAACTTATTGACGCTTATGCGTGCACTTATTTACCAAGTTATTGTGCTTTTTTACCCGACAACCAAACCACGAGAATGGGCATGCCTGCAGTGGTGGCTAGCAACAAAATTGACGATACCCATCTCTTTTGTTAGGATATGGATCATGACGGAAAAGTCAATTTTCAAGATTTTATGCTTGCAGTGCAAGAAGATGCCATGCTACTAGAGATCCTTGGACCATGTTTCCCTGAGGAAAGTGTAAGTTGATCGACTGAACATTTTTGTCGATGCTTGCATATGTTATTTCACTTTTCACACCCAAACTTTGAGGGCTATGTTCAGCTCAGAAATCACCGTGCGACCCTAAAGGAACATGTCGATTTGGGGAAAATTTGATAAAACCTGAAACATAGTCATTTAAGCATTCAACTACCTGAGCGAATTCATGTCTTCTTAAAACCTGGGCCGGTAACTGGTCAAACACAATTGCATCGATTAATCAAAAATCGTAGAAACGGAACCTCGAAAACGAAAATTCTCGCCACCTTTGAAGTCAAATCCTAGTGTGGACCGGTTGTTAATCTTGATTTCAAGGAACTTGCTCCGCGTGTAAATCCGTTAAAAATCGGCAAAGGAACGTTTTGTATCAAGGAGCGTTCAGGAAACGTAAATAGCGTAAATTACGGGTACTTGCGGGGACCCGCACCAGGATGCTTGTTGTGAGAAAATTGAATGCAGCAAAAATGGACAACAAACAGGAAATCCATTAAATTTACTGGACGAACTCGTTAAGACGAACAAGTTGACGAGGCTATCTACATGGAAGGCTATATCCTGAGGTATCTGTGTTTGACACTGCGGACGTTGGGATGTATAGAATTGTTTGTAGACGTGTAAATCATGGAGAATGATAACCGAGTATTTCTAGGGAATCAGAAGAACGATTAGGGCTTTCAACCAAAGCTTTGGTTCTAGCAAAAACCTGTACGCAAGGTAGTGGTGATCACTGAGTGGAAGCCCATCTACTTGGATCAATTATTCTTCCACCCAATTTCCCGACTAAGTTGCCTGCTCGAATCAACCCGATAAGGACACCACTGCGTCAGACCCATTGACTTTCCATGTATGATTCGGTCTTCGGCCAGAGACAAGCCATCCTGTATAACTCGTAGAGTCACAGAGGCACACAAGCCGTCCCATTAGCCTCGCTGTAACAGTTAACTGCACGTGTTGAGGTCCGAGCGTCCGAATTTGTTAGTGGTGACATAATTCGGCTCATCTCTCCTGCTAAACAAAAAATCGTTTATATGACTACTTACTTTAAAGAAACCGTCACAGGGTAGCATGAGGCTTGAAACTAAATAAAGATAGAAAGAGAGTACAAGGTGATGTAGGTAGAACTCTCAGGCCTTCCGACTCTGGGCTGCATCTCTAACCTTTGAAAATGGGTAGGCGTCAAGACTGTCCCGATTGACTGGAGCAATAGTTAGATCAATCGGCAGACCTCGTCCGCACATTCACGGACAACTGCTTTCGCCTACCGGACACCATCTCGCAAAGGTTTTAAAGATTTCGGTTGCCCTCAACCTGGTTTAGTACGTCCGTCGAGCTGTTTTCCCAGGATGCAACCGTTGATGTGTACACCAGCTGGTAGGAGACACAGGTTAGAGTCGAGTAAATGATGAAGATCAAATAAATGGATGTCTCAAGGGACGCAAAGATCTACCAGCTCAGCAATGCTATTGTCTAACAGGTACGCATTTACAACCCAGAGATTGCCATGGCTCACACGAGTTTGTCATAAAGTAAGTAATTCAGTATTTGACAACTATAAACGCCGAAATCTAAATTAAAAACTAGTTAAACACAAGTCCCCACTTTTTTTCGTTCCTCTCTCATGTCCTTACAGGTTGCAATTGCGTTCGGTTCTACATTCCAAGAAATACAAGTGCCATGTGAAATCAGCTATTTGAAACCGGAGAAGAGTACGAGTAAAGCAACGGCAACCTGAATGACAGTTTCATCTTCGTAACTTTCTGTACATTTTCAGAGTTAGAAAACCTTTTTTTAATATACTCACATGCAAATGCAAAATTACTCTAAAAAACACCGTTAAAATGGTATGAGGGAATCGCGATGGAAACGAGAAGTGTTTTTACGACCAACAGCCTTACACCAGTGTTCCGTGGCTGGTTGCTGCATTACAGTAACGTCTACTCAAAGGAGGACGAGATTCACCGAAAGGGTTACTGCAAAATAAAAGCACCGAGGAAACATGCAGAAGGAATATTTTGAACACAAGATTGCCACCGAATTTGGGACTAAGCCATATCAAACAGTGCTTTTAACCATAGCTTGAAGGAATCCCTTGAGCCCCGACCCGGTAGTCTAAATGTACCAACGGGCTAGTCTGCGGGCCAAGAATTTTACACCTTCAGTTTAAGTCACGCAGTGCTCACCTCAGATCACTTTCTGAACAATACCTGCGTCGCAGAACAGCGTGTGATGAGACAGGTGTTCCGTGGGCGTGCGCAAAATCAGGCCCGGCCAATTCACATTCAGTAACTCTCCAAAAGATTGGACCCTAGGGCCCAGCTTTTTAGGCCCGGCCTTCGAGTTAGTGTCAAGTGTCCTACTATATCCCGCCAATGTTACGTCGAAAACGGCGTTCAAACACCGAAAATCCTCAAACGTTTGCTACCCAGAACGTTCTCTGGGCGGTATAGCGGCACTGACCTCATTGGTGCTGTGTACAGTAGACTTTTGTTTTCTAACTGGATGTCACGGCCGACGCTGCAATGTCTCAAATAGCTGAGTGCTAATCGAGTCTTCTGCATGCACGAGAACATTTAATGCGATATACTATCACCAGATAGGATGCAACTACTCAACTAACTAAGTTGATCTACTTGATTGATTGAGCAAGGTTCGGGTGTGAGCCAATTCAGCCTTACAAAAGGAATTTACATTTCGCAGGCACAAGACTTAGCGCAGGCATACATGCACTATCGTTCAGACGATCAAGAAAAACCTCACTCAGCAGCGCAACATCTAAACCAGACAATTTTTCACCAGGGCAAATACCTGCGTCAGGACTCTCACATGAGGATTGGTCGATTTCCATTACGACATCAATGACAAGATCGAAAAGAAAGAGTGAAAAAGGAAAACGCTGACGGACATCACTTTTCCTGGTGAAGCATCGTCGTAAGGACGAACTTTTCCTCCGGCTGTTTGCAAGGTATTGGAGAAGTAAAACGATTTTCACAGGTACACGCTTCATTGGCAGGTGGCGCCAAAAACAACACGAGGAACTGAGTCGAGAGGGGTTCATGAGATGCGTGCCTATTTGCCATGATTTGTCGCAAAGCGAAAATTTGGTCAATACAACCCTGACCCGGCCAGAAACCAGCTTCATTCTTACACATACGCCTCTCGTGTGACTGGGCCCTAGAATTAACACCTTACATCTAATCTGAATTGTCCATAAAGCGCTGCAAATGCATTGTAACACCATCAAATGCAGACAATGTTCACATATTTTCTGTCAACGATGAACATGTTTTTGGGCTACATAACAAGGCCGGTCTTGCTTCTGCCCTGTACATCCGATTTTCCGTTGGTATCACGGGTGCGTCAAACTCGTGAAATACAATCAAATCTCCTTCATTCACGAAGACGATTCATCCTATTTATGACTACTTGGTAAGGTGCATCTGTGCAAATAATTAAACTTATCCACTTCAACCACGAACCCCTTCTGGAAGAACGAAGTCCGAATTAAAGTCAATCCAGTCCTGTGGTAATACGTCTACACAGTCGTTGAGGCCGATGAATACCAACAACTTACTGGAGGGGTTTCGCTAAGAAGCACAATTTTTCTACTCGACTTTGAGGAAAATCGACGCCATTATCCTAGACAAGTGTAGGCTTTTCCACAGTCATCTCAATAGAAATTGCGAGAAGAGCAGTTAGAGGTTAACTCAGGGCGAAGGATGGTTGTTGGCATATGTTGAACTTTGGTCTTCCATAGACAGGGTGCCGAATAAAGGGACGGATTTCTCCGCCACATCATTCAATGAAAAGCATCGGAAAATTGACGATTGATTGAGTCTGAGCACCGCTTTTCAGATCGAGAAAAACAAGAATTCGTAAGCCCATGGCCGGTGTTCTTGTTTTTCGATTCGTCACACAGTAGATATGCGGTAAATACAATCCTGACTGAGTTTGTATTCTTCTTAACCCTCACGCGTGCGTTACCCGGGCATACTGGTGCAGTTGTTAAACGGAACTACTAAGGAGATAGTGAGAAAACAACATAGTTTGCTGAGTTGCGTAGCAGAAAATGGCCTCTAACCCAGTTATACGTTTTATGCAATTAAACCAATCTAACATTCAGCACTTGGGGTTTTTGAATCAGCCAAGTTTCGTCTCCGTATCATTGGAAGAAAATTGCGCTGACTGTTACGAGAGGTCAGACTAAGGGAATTTTCCGCTCGTGAAGTAATATGCTATCAATTTCAAGAAGTTAATGAATTAATTGAAACGAATGTATGTATCGCTAAGGAGGGATAAGTTTACCGACGGACTATCTGCCATAGAATACACGCGTAAGCCAACCAGAGCTACTTGGCATATTTTGAATGAAAGATGGCCACATAAGCATCACAATCACAATGTACACGAAACTGTATTGAGAGTTCATCCACCTCCACAGGAGAGAATAAAACGCTCGGTTTTTTTCGACAGTTTATGTTAGTGTGTTCCGTCGTATTCTTCATCGCTGGAGGTGATTAATTGTGGACTTGTAGGCTCTCTTGGGATAATAGGTTCGATTTGTGTTGGCTGTTCTTCCATAGGTATAAACAACTCAGTATCGAGTCTGCAATAAAATGAGCAGAAAATCAAAAGCTACAATTCCTGGATAAACGGCAACACCAACACTTAAAATAAAATGTATTTATTATCAAAGCACGGAGATGACAACAAAAAGCCAATTTTTCTCGGTCCGGATTTTTTTTTTGATTGGCACATATAAAGACAAATGATGCGTTCAGCCACGACCGAGATCAAATATAGTGGATGTCAGTTACCCCTGAGAGATATTATCAGCCGAAGTCAGTGGGCCTCACTTAATTTATAAGGAAAACGGCTTGAAATGAAGCACGACTTCAACGTCAGCATACGTAAAATGCATCGAGAAAAACAATAGAAGGAAAGGCAGACTGGAGAATAACGAGTAAGAGAACGGAAGAACAGTTAATGTCAAAAACAATCATGATACATTATTAGACAAATCCAAATGAAATCTCCATTTTCTATACTTACCTGCTTCGCGTCACATTAAAATTATACCCTAATACTATTAATACTACTTAAATAAATAATTCACCATGTGATACCATCGCTCAACTCGCCATTAAGAAACCATGGAAGCACTGTACAGCTGTTTAATCATTGCTAGGATTCATCGACATTGCATATCCACCGCTCCCGAACTGGGACGCGAACCCGGGCCGAACGATTTTGAGTCGGACGCCTCAGCCGTGCAAATCAGTGACGGGTGGGTGCAACATCATCTAATGAATTTCAACGAACCGTTCAGAGCCTGCCCGGTAGCGTAATGGCTGAGGCGTTCGACTCATACACGCTTCGTACCGGGTCGCGTCCCAGTTCGGGAGCGGTGGATATGCACTATCGATGAATCCTAGCAAGGATGAAACAGTTGTACAGTGCTTCCATAGTTTCTTAATGGTGATTTGAACGATGACATCACATGGTGAATTATTTCATGAAAACATTCAAACTGCTACTATTAATAGACTACCTAAATAGTTTTGCATTTCTAGGGGACCCGTCTCTAGTTGCACAGCCAGAAACCAAGGCGGGAAGAGCCTACTCGACGATGGGGCGAGCTTGCTCGCCCCACTAGCAGGCACCAAACAAGGTAACACAAGTCCCTCCAATTGGTTAAAGATGTTGTGGCTCTTCCTCCGAACACCATCCAACTCCGACTTTATTCAAAGCCCGGACTACATCAAACTGGCCAAGGAAGATGAGTACTCGCACGGGCTCCTGTTAGCCCTGTGAACCCGAAGATAGCACCACCGGCAGACTCTTAAGCCCACCAGAACAGTTAGCGGGCACTGTGGTAAAGTGGTGACCAAATTGGACATAAATGCAGACATTCACGTCTTCATCACCAAAGAGCAAGGGATTCGAATCTCAGATCCGTCAGTCTCTTTGGTGACAGATGGCAGTTCGTTGTCGCCCGGCTCATTCGGTTTTGCCGAGTTTTTACAATTATTAACCTTGCACTGGTATGCGCACAATGAAAGATGGAAAACAGCGCTCGACGATCAACGTGTCAGCAACAGCTTAAGCCAAACAGTCTTCTGAATGCGTTCTATTAGAAGCTGCGAGGCAAATTCTGGTATTCATAACTTTTCAAAAATTACATACCTATTTGGTTCAACTCAGTTTTACGATTGTGGGCCTTACGTCAAACGTGCTCTGGTTTCGGTTGCCACTTTACATATGGAACAGGAAAGACCTCAAATGCAAGGATGCCATTCACTGGGATCCAACCGCGTTATCAGCTATTGTACTGGGAGATCTCGTGCACCGCAAGCTGGAAGTCTAACTAGACTTTCACGAGCTAGTCTACCGGGCAAAGTTTTCATCTTTTTTCCAAGTCATCCAACCGACCATCTCTACTCATCTTCCAACCACCATCTGCCTCGGAGAACAATGTACATGTTCTAACCACCTTAATCTATTTGTTTCCAATTTCATAGCAAAATAATTGAATTTCCAGAGTATTCCCAAAGAACGACTGCCATAACGTCTCGTCAAGGGGAACGGAGATGATTCACCCATTACAAAAAACGTGGTATCTACAATAAAACGATAGGTTAGAATTCGAAAGAACGCAACAGACCTTTGTGTCAGACATGGCCGAATATCTTTCGGATGTTCAGCGGCCAAGTGAGTTTCACTACGGTTATCGAATGCAGTCAACCAGGAGTGTGAGAAAAGAGCTACGAAGTTTCTTGTGGGACGACGAGAAGTGAGTTCGAAGTGACGATAACTCATAATTCACGTCCGGGGAGAGTAAGTGGCTGGGCTGTTAAAACGGTTTCGCCAGTATTCGGTGCTGCGAGGTGGCAACCAAAACCAGAGCACTTGCATGCTCCGATACACACGAAAACAAAAAGAACGGTTTAAAAACTCACTGAAGCTTAGAAATGTGTGCACTGAAAGGGTTATTGTGTTTCGGGATAAAGAAGATTATGGTGTTTCTCGAATGAGGGGAGGAAAGAAATGACACATCATAACTTGGGCTGACTCTGGGGTACAAGATAAGGGCAACAGGCGCAAAACCGCGCGGATTGAGGGGTTTAGATGCATTTGGAATTGTTGAGGGTAGCGAGGATCGTGATGATGACAAAAAAAACAGAAAGAAAGGCGTTACCAGGTACGAAACGAATACCAAGAAGCAACAAACAAAGTAGGATTTGAGACGAGAAATCTCACCTTTCTCAGAAAAGTCGAAAACCAGAGAAACAGAAGAACCATAAAGGAGGAAATCAGAGGGGCAGATTTTGCATTGTGAATTTTTTAATTTACTGAATACTTACAATCGTGCATGCATTTGGTAAACCTTAGATAAACTTTTTTCTCTACATTTCAGCGTAAGTAATATTTTCAGCTGAACAAATTCCAATCCACAGGGTAGTGGTTCCTCACATTCTTGATATCGCATTTGGTTGATATATATCCGTCATTAAACTGGAAAGTGGACCACTGTTTTCAATCTGATCGATCTCATGAACATTCGAATTCTCTGGACATATTCACAGAACTTACTGATTTTGTCTCCCCAATTAATCTATATAAACGGGAGAAACTCATCAACAATAGCATTTTAAGTTCACGTCA
This sequence comes from Fasciolopsis buskii, assembly GCA_008360955.1. NCBI lineage: Eukaryota > Metazoa > Platyhelminthes > Trematoda > Plagiorchiida > Fasciolidae > Fasciolopsis > Fasciolopsis buskii. The sequence goes on along the minus strand of LUCM01005612.1, from coordinate 8,275 downwards.
GACTGTTTGATTAGGATTTAGCCATTACAGGAACTCAATTCGTATGCATTCAGCTTAGGGATAAAATGTTTGTTCGCTATTTACTAGCCACCCTCAAGCAAGATACCAGAGAGAATTTGAACTAGCTTGTGCAACGCCTCTGACTATTGGCGGACTAGGACTTAAATCTACTACCATTGAAGAAAACTCTGGCAAAGCTGTGTAATTTTTTTTCCTTACTAGAATAAGTAGCAACCGCATTAGACAACGACTTTTGAAGTATGGATTTCTTGAGTCCAGCTCCCCCTTTAAGACGGCCCAACAGCAAACTAAGTCATATCAGTCGACAGATGTCATCGTGCAAATGTGCCCCTATCACAAAACAAACCCGAATCAAGAAAACAACGCTTCGGACAATGCAGAAAATGCAAGTATCTGCCGAACACTTGCCTCTTCTGGGGTTTGAATAGACGTTCTGGGTACAAATGATCATTCTGCGAAGCTATCTGCAAATCTTGCGGGAAAATTGATATTAGTAAAAGGTGTGCAGGTCCAGTGATAAACCTAAATATGTAGCGTCTAGAGTCAGCGCACTGTCTTTGAGTAACCGCCGCGGCCGCATTTAAATGCTTTTCAAAGGTGATCACGGATACCTGCGTAAACGGACTGACACTTAAAGCACTGGTGGATACAGGAAGCTCGAAGAGTTACATTTTTGGATCGACTGTTGGAAGTAACAAGCAGACAATCGGAGATTCCAAAGGCGAAGTCGCATTGGTAGCTATTCAATTCAGAAGCAGTGTCGCTGAACATATAAATACTATTTCACAAGTTCGCTTATCCATCTTATCCGGTTTGGCGTTGATGAGTTGTCTGGTTACGATCTTTTGAGACCGCATAAAAGCGTTCACGTCGGACTTGACGAAGATGGGCCGTAACATCCTTTATGTAGTTCTACTGCCTCCTTTTTTGTAAACTAAAGGGAACATTTCAAGTAAGAAGTTATCAAATCTAAAAGATGTTCAGTGGAAGATGAAAATCTTATGCGTGAGAAAGCGCAAGAGCTGTTCGAAAAGAATATAATCGGAGTTTGAAGAACACAACAGAAAGTTCAGGAATTAGCCAAAACATAGTCAAATCACCAATTATTCCACTTGTTCGGATACCTAAATAATGTCTCGAGTAGAAGCCATGGTGGATAAAACATCTAAAAATCAGACAAAGCAAATCTGACGTGAAAAACGCTTATCGTCAATTCTCAATTCAAGAAAATTTGATATCATCAAATAATTCACCATGTGATATCGGTGACGCAATGGCTAAGACGTTCGACTCAAAATCATTTATCCCGGGTTCGCGTCCCAGTTCAGGAGCGATTGGTATGCACTACTGATGATTCCTAGCAAGGATGAAACAGCTGTACAGTGCTTCCATGGTTTCTTAAAGGTGAGCTGAGCGATGATATCACATTCCTGTTCAACTTCGTCATGGACGAGGTGATGGAAGAGGCTTTACGAGGTCTTCAGAATGTAGGAATCGAACTGGGAAATGCAGGGAAGCTATGTGACCTAGATTACGCAGATTACGTTTTGTGCCTGTTCGAATCCGTGGGCCATGCACAACGCGCAGTGGATAGACTCTCGAGGTCGGTTGCTCGGTTTGGCGTATGTTTTGCACCTTCAAAGTGCAAAGTGCTGTTA
>LUCM01005611.1:0-20421 GCA_008360955.1 Fasciolopsis buskii | reverse complement strand
TCATCATCATCATCATCATCATCATCATCATCATCATCATCATCATCATCATCATCATCTTCATCATCATCATCATCATTGTCATCATCATCATAAACTTCATCTTCATCATGGTCATCAACGTGATCATCATCATGAACAACATAATGGTCGTCATCATCATCATCATCATCTGCACCAGCATCATCATCATCATCATCATCATCAAAATTAGCAGCAGCAGCAGCAGCAGCAGCAGCAGCAGCAGCAGCAGCAGCTGCAGGAACTGCAACAGCAGAAACGGCAGCAGCAGCATCGACAACATCATCCACACTAGAATCATCAGAAACGTCATCATCATCATCATCATCATCATCAACGTCGTCGTCATCATCATTATCTTCATCATCAAAATCATCATCTTCTTCATTATCATCATCATCATCATCATCATCATCACCATCAATATCATCATCATAGTCGTCATCATTTTCATCATCATAGTCGACAACAACAAAATCATTATCGTCATCGCTATCATCATCATCATTATAATCACCAACATCAACAACACCATCATAATCATCATCATCTTCATCGTCATCTTCATCATCTTCATCATTACCTTAATCGTCATCATCATTATCATCATCATAACCATCATCATCATTATCTACATCAGCATCAGCTTCATTATTCTCATCATCATCATCATCATCATCATCATCATCATGATCAACAATAATATCATCAGAAGCATCAGCAGCAACAACAACAACAACATCACCATCGGCAACAGCAGAAGCACATTAAGCATCATTGTTATAATCACCGTCATTATCTTCATCGTTGTCATCATCACCATCAATATCATCATCATAATTATCATAATCAACATCATCATCATCCTCATCATCATCGTCTTCATAATCGTCATCATCATCATCCTCAGCAACATCATCATCGTCAGCAACATCACAATCGTCATCAGCATAACCATCATCAACTTCATGAGCATCGTTTTCATCGTCGTCTTCATCATCATCATCATCATCATCATCGTCATCATCATCATTATTATTATCATCATCATCGTAATTCATCTTTTTCAGCAATTTCAATGTCGCTGTCCTCTTCCTTTTCCCGACATTTACACTTTTCTTCAAGCCGTGTGAATTTTCATATTGAACACTTTCTTTTCCTGCCCAGGCTGGAAATTTATAATGCTGCTGCAGCCAATATTCTGATTACAGTCTAAGTGTGTTTTGTTTCATTCGCATTCTATGGAAAATGACATCGCGTTCGCTACTGTTCACGGTTCACTGCCATTTCTTTCAGTGTCTCCAGCAAGTCGACAAGTCTGTCGGACCCCAACCAGGAATGCGTGAGACACCTACTTTCTCATCCCACGTTGCCACGTCATTTGTTGGCCTCCACATGTCTTCTTCCATTCCTTAGAAGGAAAACAAAGTAGGGCACGTTATGGTACACGAGTGTTGGCAATACGTAAAACTTGACTCAATCAATGTAGTCTACTGTGTTTCATAAGATTAAACAAGCTATTTTCAGAATTGGAAACCAGTACCAGCTTCCTAACCTCAATAGTACTCAACTGGTCACTCCACCCAATCCTAGACATAAGACGTACACATCGGCTGTCGAAAACCTCCAACCGACAAACATCGCCCACAAGCATACTCCATGTCTCACAACCGTTCAACAGAACTGAACGAACTGCAGCACAGTACACACGATCTTTCAACTTCAGTGAAATATCAGGCCGACACCACAGATGTTTCGGCTCAGTGTAAGCTACCCGAGCCTTGGATAAACGTGTATTTAGCTCCAGTCCTCAGCTACTATTGTTGGACACACAGCTACCAAGGTAGGTGAAACGGTCCACAGTCGATATTTTCTCTCCGTTCAGTACCATTTTCGGCATTACTGTCGTCCAGTCCTGCAACAGCACTTTGCACTTTGAAGGTGCAAAGCACATGCCGAACCGAGAAGCCGATCTCGACAGTCTATCTAGTGCATGTTGTGCAACGTCCGCAGACTCCAATAGGCACAGGCATGTCATCATCATAGCCTAGGTCGCATAGCTTCCCTCCATTTCCCAGTTCCACTCCTACACGCTGATAACTTCATAAAGCAGTCGTTTCGAATGAACTTGATAGATAACCATATACCATCACGCGACCATATGTATGCGAGTACAACGCTCGCAACAGGTTCACAAACTTCGTTGGCATACCCTTCCGGTGGAAAGCACTGAGTAGTCCTGGTCGATCCACGGAGTCGAAAGCACCTTTCAAGACAAGGAAGACTACGATCGTAGGGCGGCGGTGCGTGTGGCGCGTTTCGAGGATCTGTCGAAAAGTGATTACCTGGTCGATGCAACCTCGACCTGGACGAAATCCGGCCTAACGTTCGCGGATATTACTCTCGCGAATCGTCGGCAAATGCCGCAGCATTATCGAAGCTAACACTTTCGTACCTAACGGAAATAAACTAATCCCACAATGATTGCTGCAGTTACTCCGTGTGCCCTTCTTGAGGATGGGTATAATCAGTGACTCACCCCACGACAGCGGGATACGCTCCCCGTTCCATATATCACGAAGCAAGGCGGTAAGTGATTTCACTAGAGCTTCCCCAACTAATTTGAAGAGAATTGGGGGAAGGTCGTCGGGACCGGCTGCTTTTCCCCTCTCCAGAAGCCGAATATTCGACTGCACTTCCACTTCCGTTGGAGAATCAAGTGACACCTACCAATGATTCGCAACTCCATATATGGGACTAAATACGTTAGTGTGTGGCCAGCTTAACTGATCCTTGAAATGCTCTGCCCAACGGTCCAGTCTTTCCTGTCTACCGTGAATGACCTCTCCAGTCCTATCGCACACGATTTCACTAACCGAAGTTCGCCGGTGTTGCCCACCGCTGTCGCGTATAAGCTTAAACAGTCTTTGACTGTTACCTGAAGCGGACGCCACTTCCATCTCTTCGGCTACCCTAACCCACCAATTTTCGCGGTCATTCCTAAGGCTTATGGTCAACTGACGCTGCAACTGACGACGCATCTTATTCACGTCCTTGCAGTTAGGCAGCTCGCGTTTATGCTCCATTAGACCCAGCGACCCTTGCGAGATCCAGTGTCTTTGATGAACGCTAGATCTAAGGCCATAGGCGAAATCTGCTGCCAAATGCATAGCCTGCTTAATTTGATCCCACTGCTCGTCTACATTGCTATTGGTCGCAGTTCTTAGTTCTCCGGATAGTTTCTGTTCGTAGCTGTTGCGAACAACTGAATCAGACAAACGTTCGACAGCCAATCGGGTTTGTGGCCTGCGTCGATGGCCATTCAGCTGCAGCAAAAATCGCATTTAAACTAACGCATGGTCCGATTCGACGTACGTGGTCCAGTATGATCTACAGTTCTGGACAGAACCGCGCCAACGGTACCAGATAGGAATAAATGATTGTCTGCACAGAACTGGAGAAGTCTTTCTCCGTTCTGTTCGCTGTGCAGGCAAGATGCATCGCCCACCTAAACAGGATTCCGATGCACTCAGTTTTCCAACTTGTGCACTAAAGTCACCTGCTACCACTACGATGTCAGAGCGTTTGCTCTTCCGAACATGAGTGACGAGGTCATCATAAAACTCGTCTTTTTAATTCAGTGCTGCAGTCTGTTGCGGCGTAGGCCGAGATGTCAAATAAACTGAACTTAACACTACAATCCTTCCGAACGCCGACTGATCACTGCAATCTCACAGTGCACAGGTGATTGTTAACTGGGATCCAGTCTAAAAGGGCTGCTTCAGCCTTCTAACTTAACACTATTCTTACACCGATTTGACCCACAGCTTGAGCTGCTTCATCTCCTGAAGTACGCAGGAAATACCTTGATGAGACATTAGGCGCAGTCACTTGAATTACTCTGCTCTACTCGAATTCTGAATTCGTGTTTCACTCACGGAGCGGACATCAACCGAAAGTGAATCAGTTCAATGTCAGAGCCAAACACGCCTGTTGGCCAGCTTGCATTAAAGTGCGCACATTGAAGTAACCCAGATTCAGAGGCTGACGAGGCTTGAGAAAATGTGAGCTAACAGACTGAAAACCATTTACTACACTACTTGACTATAAACCGTTGCGAGTATCGGGCGTGTAAGCAATGGGGACACTATGGGTAGGCAGAAGGGGCAAGCAGATTGGGTTGGAGACAGAAGAGACAGGTTGAATAAAAGAGAGGGAACTCTGAGCAGTAGCATACTTATCACTACCAACTCCGCTCGATGTAATGGGCAGCGCGGTCCTGATTATCATGCGCAACGACCGATGCAGTATGAAATTATTTGTAGGCGTGTAATTCATGGGGATTGATGGACGGGTGCTGCTAGTGAGTCCAGACGCTAAGCAGAAAAACGATTAGGGTTCTCAACAAAGACCTTTGGTTCTGACAAGAACCCGATCGCAAGGCGGCAGGGTACAGCTGAGTGGAAGCTCATATACTTGGGTCAATAATTCTTCCACTCATTTTTACGACTGAGCTGCTAATTCAGATCAACCCCTACCTGGGAGAACCAGGAGACTACTTCGTCAGGCCTCTACCCATTGACCTTCCGAGCATGATTGGATCTTCGGTTTGAGATAAGCCATCCTGTATAGGTCGTTGGATCCTGGAGGCACGCAAGCCGTTATACCACGTCAAGGTGTAGTCTCGTTGTGACCGATCTCACACATTATTGCGTGAAACGGGCAATGCAGAATTATGTTCTAAAGAGGCTTTTCTGATTATCGGAGGGGAAAGCCCGGGAGCTACCACATGAAGAGTTAACTATTCATTGGTTGAATTTGGTAGGAGAATGCAAGTTGAAAGTTCAAATACAAATCAGGGATATTGCAAAAAGTATGTTCCGAATTTCATGAGGGAGCCCATTCATTTTCGGAACGAAACCAATTCTGTCGCATCATAGTTTCACGGTCAGCAGTCTCCATGGAGGGAATTGAGAAAATAATGGACTAGGTGTTTCTACAAGGAGCCCGGTTTCAGATAATAACTTGTTCAACCATACCAAGGCAGTTTTTCTAAAGCTGTTCGAAGTTTCGTGAGTTGCGCAAATCACCATTCGGTTGTACAATCTCTCAGTAATTTTCATTTGCAACAATTATTTCCCCTGGTAAATCCAAGAGATCACACAGGCCAGTAGAGTGCCCCAGTTTTATTTTCGTCCCATCGTTACACATGGTCGAATGTCCCAAATTGAATTGCCGAGTTGCAGGACCGACTGATTCCGGAAGTGCCTGTGCGCACCACCGGCTAATCGGGTCCGTGACGGATAAGAACCAGAAGTTCAAACATCCCTCGCATGGCATTAGCCCGAAAATATTCCACCTATCACGGCTCCTCATGTCACGTTATTTGTGTATAAACTCGAACGAATGTGTCTTCCATTTGCCATGGTCCCCTCGTTGTCTTCGGTTGGTGCCGTATGGCTGTTAGCCGAGTTACTTATTAATGTTTGAAGTACACATTCTGAATGTGCTCTTTCAGAATACCTATGAAGCTAGCCTCAGCGTTGGCATCGTACGGTGCTTCCTCCTTCCCAATTAGGACCCAAGAAATGAGGACAGCCGTATGTTATGATCATTGAAAGGTATGGCTTTGAATTGAATTTGGCGGCTAGATGGCTTTGTGTTGTCTGTTGCATAAGAAAGAACATTAAAATGATCGAGAAGAAAATTCAAAACCTATACAGTAGAAGCACAAAATACTGTTTCCCTGCTGTTGTCTGTTTGCCTTATCATCTAGCCTGTTTTCATGAAATTTTGTCAGTTTTGGTCTGTTGTGACTTCGCTTGTTTTCAAACCAGTTTGAAATACATACGGTCAAACAGTTTTATCCTCTTTTAGACGCTAAATTATGCGGTACTGGGATTCACCAAGCCGCTTAGAGGCATCTCATAATCATGTTTTACTCACAACTGTTTGGCCGGCGTTCGCATCCCAATTTAGGAGCGACGGGCAAGCATCACTGAGGTGGGTTAAAAACATGAGGCTGTTCCTACACTGTGGTGAAGTAGGCATGTCACAAGTAGGACTGGTTGTATTAATCCTGCCAAATTCACAAGTTAAAATTTGCTACCAATTCATAATCTGACTATATTTGTATGCATATAAGCCTATCCGCCCGTCCATTTTCCCTAGTCCAATAACATGCGACGAAAATTGGAGATCCCCCAAGACTTCTGTGTCCATTCTAATGTCATATAATGGGAGTGCATGTCGGACCCCGGCATGGAAAGTTATTTCGACAGACTTCAATGAGAACGGTTTTGTATCTTTGTTTGTCCATGCATGTTTGTTCGTTTGTACGGGGTTCGAGCACATATCGCCCTCAAAACGAACACTGAAAATCGCTTCAGGAACTTCTGAGCCGAGTCTCGGAGCCCACACTGTCATGTGGGTAAGCTCCAAGATAAGTGATCGAGGCAAACCATGTACACACAGGTGTTCTGTCCATTGGTTGCATTGGGGCTTGTCAGTCACAGGTGTCCAATATAGCCTTAAGGGGCGATCAGTATGCGGGGGGTCGACTGCAGATGCCGACGCGATAGAGGCCAATGACCGTTCCATCCCAATGTGACTGGCCCAACTGCAGATCGTAATTTGAGGAAACCAAAAGAATGAGTCATTCGGCTGGCCGAATTTTGTGCGCTCTGCAACTGGGTGAGTATCCAATACTGTAGGGGATGCTTTGAATTCGAAAAAAACTCGCAAGTTTAGTAGCGAAATGACTGTTGTCGTCCGTTTATGTTAGCAGCAGGACTTGTGTGTGTGTGGGGGGGGGGGGAATGACCGCACTAAATTATTAACACTAATACCATTAGACTGTTATTTTCTTATCATTGTTATCTAAGCGTCAACATAGGGCGAGAACATCCAAACAGCCGTTCTTGTACATTTCCCACGCCTAATCACTTTTTCCATGACGCCGACTAGAGCGAACTTTCCGGAAATTTCCTGATCGAGTGAACTTACCGAGACATCAAAATTGGCCGTTTATCGGTCAGAGGATTGGTAACAAAACTACCCTTACCGCACCGGACAGTCAAAACGATGGCCTTAGTCACACTCGGGACGAAATTCGACCATAAAGAGAGCTGAAAAATTGCATCATCTACCCACAGAGCATTCGTATAAAAGATTTCGGTATTCAACACTCTGTTCAACGTTGTAGCTTTCCTGTCCTGAATTCTGAATCTCTTGTTGAATAGAGTTGAGACTGTACACTCCTCCAAACTTCGACGTTCACTAAGTACGTGATGAAAACCAAACCAGTAACATCATCAATGTTTACCAGAACGGCTGGGACTACTTTGGAACACTCCTACCTGAGTTCGATTTCTCTTCGTCTTAGTCTAGCTATCAACGTAACCTTATGTTCAAAAGATGCCAAACTTAAATAAATAGTTTTGTCTGCTGAAGAAATCAGTCGCTAAAACAAACCAGGCACCCTACTCAGATGAACAGATGAAAATGACCAGTTTCCCATTTTCCCAGGTTCCGAAGGAAAAGTCTTGTCGTTTCTGGTATCTAAGACGACTGTCCCAGCCTACAGAATGCATGGACGGATAAAATAGTTCTCCCGTGACAAACGGAAAGGCGGAAGACGATCAGACACATGCATGACATGCACAAGCCAACGAAGATAAGGGACAGAAACAGATTGGCTGAGAGGGCCACTGTCAGTACACAATGTACATGGTATTTCTATCATTTTCACTGGTGGATCGAGCGTTGATGCTACCTGGTCAGTTGTTTGGTAAGCGACTGACGAATCATACTGGACCAAATTGTCCTGTGAATGTGTGCCAAATGAGGTTTCAGGTGCCAATAGCTCCTACTATTTGGTTGGTTCAGTTATTCTAAGCATGAACACCACAAAGGACCTGCAGAAAGCACTTATTCCAAAGCACTTACGAGCAGCTTATCACGTTTATTAGTTGGCTTATCCACATTCATGAGAGACGTTGGTTGTCACCGCATCTTTCGCCTCAGATTTTTCCTTCACCCGGATAGAAACACAAGTACGTCGATTGTGATTCAGCTAGCCGGGTCGAATCAACCTGACGGAATACAGTGTAGATTTGTGGATGTGCAGGTATGTATCTCAATTAAACTCAAGGATCGTGAGGGGTAAAGGCCACGAACGATGGAGACCAAAAATCACCCAATCAACCATTAATAAAATTATTTCTACTGAATAAAGTTCGCTGTTTTATTCTGCAACCGTGCTGTTCTGCGCACTTTAACGTTAACAGTCATGATCCAAAATGTGTTCTCTGTTGGTCTCGAAATTTTCAGCAGCACATTGCGAGGTTGCCACTGTCGTATTTGATGGGAGACAGTAATGGGATCATTACAAAATGTGAAACCGGTTAGTTTAAAGTTTTGCACAGTTCATTTTCGGCTTCAGTTTGCACAGCCATTAACCTTCCACCAAAGTGTTATAGAGTTGGTTGCTACCTCACAGCACAACTACACAAAGAGAAAAGTCTAAAAGCAATTGTGAAAAATCGACTGCAGCATAATAATAAGTTGAACATCCATCCAGAAGGGAAAGGCTCCGAATGCAAGAGCGCCACTGACTCTAAAATTAAGCTATATAGTGCGCAACGTGATAAAAGATCCGTATCGTTTGCATCATCATTACCACCGATTCCGCCATGGCAACAGCAGTAATGACAAAGACAGCAACGCATATAATAATAATAATAATAATAATAATAATAATAATAATAATAATAATAATAATAATAATAATAATAATAATAATAATAATAATAATAATAATAATAATAATAATAATAATAATAATAATAATAAGCCGATAACCTTTTTCGCTCGTCCGATCAGTTGTTCTATAAAATACCCAAGTACCAAATTTTGGTTAGCCAGCCACTATCAAGACAATTTATGGTAAATCTACATCCAATTCATGTGATGCACCCCAATACGGTTTCGCTGTAGCCTATGCACACAACCATCCAATCAAGACTGTAGCGACAGGCTATCTTGCGGCTCAAACACGCCTCAAATGACAGTGGGCCGAATATATTCCACCAATCGAGATTTCTTCTATTTCCATAAAAACGCTTAATTTGTTAATTAACCCCAACATGTCTCCCAGCTGTTATAGGCTTCTCGTTGTCTTCACTTAGGTAGTTTGGGTAGGTGTCAGTCAAGTTCGGGTAGGTAGCCCGCATCCGTACCTTGTTGTGAACAGTAGAAATCTGTATTATGATTTCAAGTAGTAACACTACATAAAGTTTTCGCTAGAATTCGTAATTATTATCGCGATGAAAATATCATAACCACCTAGCTTTCTCTGTGAATGATGTGAGGCTAACACTGATTAGAGGGTCCGTTTTGCTCCAGAACTTTGTTACACGTTCTAGGCATAACATCTTCAAGATTCTGAATCCCGCACTTGACGGTCGACAGCCACGTGCGTTTCAGTGCTCTTTTAGTCGCCCATTCAGATATAGTCTTAGGATCGCCAAAATGATGTTTTTAGGGTTGGAATTTGTACTCAAAAGCAAGAACAAACTTTTGATTTGAAGCACTTCGGCATATGTGGCATAATCACCATGAAAAAGTATTTGTTTAACTTTTTAGAACAATTAATCGCAACACATCGCTTAACAGTACATTACTTGCAAAATAAAATGCCGAAAATATAAAACTTTGCTAGTCAGTTATCCGGGTAAACCGATTGTGTGATAAGAGCTTTGCTTATCACTATTCTGTGAACTTCAGTCGGTTGTGTTGGTTTATCATTTCGCGTATGATGTATGCAAACGATACCAGATAAAAACGAGCTTAGAAGTGAATAAAAAGTGATGAACTGTGCAATTCGATATAGGGAAACATTTTTCGATAGGGTTAACGATAAGCTGACGATTCACTACCGCTGATAGACTTCTTCAAGTGAGATTTTTAATATAAATAACCACTCCGGTTCCCTTTCACTCAATACCCAAACTTCCATACCATCTGGATCATGGCCGTGGTTTACTCGACCTTGCTACCCCCAAACCTACTTGGAGTATGTGATCACAAGATTCAAACTAGGCAGGTTTAACATTCAGGTTAATCCTTTGTCACGTGAAGTGGACAAGCTCACTTACATGTTCAAGGTTGGATGAAGATCGACGATGCTGGGAACAGCAAACAACTATCAACAAGGTCATCCGAAGTCGTGTGGACGTGGTGCCTAAAACGTGTGCAAAGGTTTCGTAGAAAAACAACCGGTTCACGCAGTTCGTGTTTACTTCATTGGGATAGAAACTGAAGGGGAGTGGGGCTGAGATATCTTAGTGTCAGCTTTCATATGGTTAGTTTATCAGCAAAGTTCTGAAAGAATCAGGCCAAGCAGAGTGGTATTCATTCACATTCATTTTTGTGAACTTTGGTCTATCTTAATATCGGTTCAAAGAGGTTCGTGTACCGTTCGTTGTTATGGTCTAGCGGGACCGAAAGTCTTCCAAAAGGAGGTTCAGCTGTGATCCGTCGGGTGCAGTATAATGCTTCATGAATTATTAGGGTAAATTTAAATTGGTAAGCAGGACAGCGTGCCACAAACCCTGGAAGAGTGTTATTTCGAAACTGCATATCCCACAGATATCTTCTTCTCAAATAGGAATTTACAGCACATTATTATGATCAGAACCTACAATGACAACAGTTTTCCAAGGTAAGACCCTGTGACTCCAATCCTCTTCCACACAGGGAACGACACCCGAAGTGAATATGCCCAGAACGTCTGTCTTGCCCCATTTCAGGAAGCTAACATTGCAGTTGCACTAGTGATGAATGCATTCTAAAGAAAAAGTAATCGTATGGATGTGCTAGATTTTCGTCTTCAACCCGCACTACTGATTAAAGCGTTGTATATCAAAATAAAAAGGCAACGTATTGGCTGATTAATTCGTTTTTACTGTTTTTCTGCATAATTTGATATGGTCAAACCATGCTCACAGGGCTTGGCGAAAGCAAAATGGCTTTTTAGAAAACATCCGTACGTGACAGCACATAAACGGTGAACTTCCAGCAGAAACTTCAGTTATATGCTCATGATGCACTCATTCGAAAGAGTTATCAACTTTGATTGATGGTCACTGGAAAGCACACCACGATTTCTTTGCAAACACCGATTATTCATTACTATCAAACGCATGCATCGTTCTTTCCTACCAGGCAAATGATGCTTTCCGTTTGCCACAGCGTCCATTGAAACAAAGACCTTAATTCTCATTGCTGATGGTGCATTTAACCAGCTGGACGTTAGTTTGCTCTGCTGCTCATTACTAAACAAGTAGCCGGCGAAGAACGAAAATCTGGTACACGCAACCTCGATCTAGGTGAAATCCCGCTTGCTGTTCGTGGGCGTCATTTTCTCGTACAGCCGCCAGGCAACGCAGTATTATTGAGGCTAAAACGTTGGCAAGTATTGGGGTTCAACTAAATCCATGATTATTGCAACAGTCGTTCCGTGTTCCCTTCCTGAAGATGAATGCAATCGGTGACAAACCATGATAATGGAACACGGTTCCTGTTTCTGATGTCACGGACCAATCAGTTAAAGGATTTTGCCCAGGCATCTCCTCGCAGTTTGGAAGGAACTGGTGGACGTTCGTCGGGTTTGGCCGATTTCCCCGACGGCCTCGAAAGACACTACTGGCTGTCACTGAGGCACAGTGATACACACACTTCCAGCTGGAAAGCCAGCGTTCAGATCCTGAGTGCGATGGAGAATATGCACCTCTGGTTAGCTCTAATAAGAGCAAAACGCGAGTCTGGTTCGTCCCTCGTGTCGGGTTGACGGAATGGCTTGAAATTTGAGCGTAAAATAAGGAGCCCGATGAACAGTCAGCCAAGCATAGGAAACTAATCGCACAAAATACTGGCAATTAATTGTGAAACTTTTAATTCCCATAAGTTTTCTTCCACATTCGGGGACGTGGTTATCACACTTCCTGCCCTGTGATCCGCCAAAGATCGGAAGGAACATTCCAATAGAAATTGTTCTTCCTATGATGATTCTGTCCATTTCATATCACAAGGAATGACTTGTAAATAAACCCGAAAGTGTTTTCTGATTTTCGCTGTCTTCAACTGTGTGGTGTAGATTAGGAGCTACTTCAGTACATCTGGGTCACTTGAGTAAAGGGGTGATTAAGAACAATCGTAGTCACTGCTGCTATTTCTACTATCAGCATGCTAATACGTTTTCCCGATACCGGACTTTTTCGCATAATTAAATGTTACACCGTGCACGAAGTCAATGTTATCCGCACGGTTTGATGTCATGCAACAAAAATACCCCTCCTAAGATAAGACCCAGCTTCTACCAGTTTTTTTCTCATGACCGTACGTCTTTTTCGTGCTTCTTATTCTCTAGTTCGGATAAGCTGCCCGCAGTGTCACATTAGAGACTCGATGCTGTCCTATTGAGGAACCGCGGGTAATTTCAACCATGTCACGTCGGCGTTGAGACGTCATGTGCGGGATCGCGGGATCGCCTCCGTTCATTTCACGAGGCGTGCATCTGCGTGGAAAGTAAGTAAGAAACGTGATTCTTTTTGAAAGGTTTGCAATGATGACTAGGAAGTTACGAAATTCCCAGAGCCCGTAAAATATCTTATGGAAAGAATGGGACAAAATAACGACTATCTTTGGTAACCGACCGGTGGGCACCATATCAAGAAGATTCGAAACTGTTGTTAGCCTCAGCAACCAACCGTGATTACTTCCAGTGATTCTCTTCAATTATGATGCAGATCTGCGTGAATGAAGCTGACAACAGAAACAAGCATTTTGGGAAGAGGTTAAATTGTTTTCTGTCTTGTGAATATATATACATATACATATATATATATATATATATATATATATATATATATATATATATATATATATATATATATATATGATGGTGATTTACTGTTGGTATTTACCAAAATAATCAACTTCCACCAAATGATGGATTTCCCAATGGTACTAACAGAAATTTTTGGGTTTTTGTAACAAGAACGCCTGGTGTCAGCGTCATTGTATTCAAAACAAAACATCGTTTTTAGGTACCTTTCTTGCGTCATTCGGCTCGCGTATTTACTACAAAGCAACAAGTTTATGAGTCAAAGTTTGATCATAGTGTGATATAAAAATTGCACTTCCACTTCTAATTCAACTAACTCTGTGCATATAAAACTCATGCTAGACGCTGGGAGAGGCATATCACTGTAACAAAGTTGACTAATGTTTCTTGTTGCTCTGGCGAACTCATAATGCTTGCCAAACTGACTAACAGTAAAATGCAATGGATTGCTTTATGGCTTCGTTTAGTTTTGTAAAATCCGATGTGACACGTCCGTGTGGGAAATCCTCCTCGGCAGACCGCACTTCGTCCATTCCTCAGCCTTAAATCCTTAAATCTTGTTGGTCTTGTTGGTGAAGCTGTCGCCTTTCTGCGTTGCACGAACTGTTTTCTCTCAGTCGCACATACACTTTACCTGAGTTGCCTACGCTATTCGGTCCCTGAGGCCTGCCCCTGATACAGCGGGTGCATCGCACGAGTGGGGCTTGCGCCAATGTCCACCACAGAGTAATACGAATTTCGATAAAGTGTGCGGAAAATACTGGGCTCCGGCTCGCGTTTCTTTCAGGATAGTTCCGGGTCCACGGTCTATGCGACCACCACACACGTTAATCCAAATGTGTCGGCTTAACGCGCCCGTCTTTGTGCGTTAATGTCCAGGCTTAGCGAATATCAGTGCTGAGGCCCATCGATTATCAGTTGGTCAGGTATTGGAGCATACTGCTGTGACTCACACTGTCACCCCTCTCATTCAAACCCAAAGTCATGTGATGGTGTTTCGCCCACGACAGGTTGAAGCCAAGGCTGTTTTCGAAGACAATGGTCGGCTGGCCTCGGTGCACGCACACGTGAGTGAACGGTCGGTGAGCCTAACAAGCGTACATTCAACGAGAAGAGCATTGGTCATCCGGTTGCGTGAGTTCATAACTTGGTGCTCATAATCTGCCAATCAGCCGTATGAGAAATTTGTCTTCTGTTGGATGGAAAACATTTTGCATACTGCTTCATTCAAAAATTACGATTCTAGAAAACCAACACAATTACTCTGCTGCAAACTCAGTCCTGGGGAATGATGCTTTAGGGAAAGGCAAGAGAAAACATAATTTGGCGATCAAGCTCGTTTTCAGTGATTCGTACTCATGTCATTACATCACCATATATTTTGAAAAATTCACTTTAGGAAGGTTTGGATTAGTCAGATACAAATATCGATGGGGAAGGGATTTGTGGTGTTAAATGCATAACCTGAATACACAAGAATGTGTTGTGTTAATTGTTTCGTTGTCTAGGGGTTGCATTGGGACGGAGAGTGGGCCAGGGGAGTTGAAGCGCAATCACAAATTGTTTTTGAGAACGCCATGGAGGATTGTGAAGACGGATTCCGACAGCTTCTAATTATATAGTGATGTGATCACATGAGTACGAATCACTGAAAACGAGCCTGTTCACCAAATTGTTTTCTCAATGTGCTCAGCGGGAATTTTTAAGGAAAGGCAGGAGTTCTGATTTCACGCAGGTGAGTCGATTTCCGCTGAGTTGATCCTACCAGCTCTAAGCGAACTGAAATCTACTTCCGACCGGGCGACAAATACTTCCCAGTCAGGCATTCGGGCCGTTTGATCTTGTGCATGCCGTCCGTGCGACAAAGAAAAGCGTGACGCCAGATACCGTCATTTAATCCAATCAACACAATCAAGGTTATACATAGTCCAATCCACAAAGGATTCTCACCTCTGCACCGAGAATTTTGGCAGTATCTTTCGTACTGTACTGGATACATTTTTGTCGATTCATCTACATACCTAAATATCACGATCACCTTTTCAGGACAGTAGTGTGGATGCATCGAAAATCTACTTCCGAATATCAACTGTGATATATATATATATATATATATATATATATATTTTTAAGGGGAGCAGTTCGTTCACTCCCTATCTTAATTCGCAGAGTAGTTTAGAGCTTTAGGCTAACGAATACAACGGTTTGTGAACAGGATCAATAACGACACTGTCCATGTCCAAGCTCATCCAGGCAGAGCAGCATCCAGTGGACCTGTTTTGGGAAAATACCGAGTATGCAACATGGGGAGTAGAAGCCGTGATCAGTGACCCACAAGGACGACAGTCATAAGGTCACCAAACCGTGGAAAAA
Source organism: Fasciolopsis buskii (assembly GCA_008360955.1). Classification (NCBI taxonomy): domain Eukaryota; kingdom Metazoa; phylum Platyhelminthes; class Trematoda; order Plagiorchiida; family Fasciolidae; genus Fasciolopsis; species Fasciolopsis buskii. The sequence goes on along the minus strand of LUCM01005611.1, from coordinate 5,120 downwards.
TGGTGTGCATCGTCAAGCCATTTGCTTAAGAAGCTAATATGTAGTCACTCCGGATGTAATTTCCTCGTAATTTCCTGTTGCCCCACTCGTTATCAAGCCTCAACTGATGCGTTCGTATGACACCAAATATCACAGTAAGCGTCGTCTATCATTTCAATATTATGGATCTTCCAGCATGTACAACACAGCCCTTCTACACCATAGGTGGAAATGGATTTCAATAAATAGTCTTCAATGTAATGTCCAACAAATTGTGAGAGACTTCTAACAAAGTTAGAGATGCCTTAGCCTAAAAATCCCATATACCTTAAAACGAAGTAATTTTTGGTTACACTGCAAACATACGAGGGTGGTAGAAAGGCCATGTCTCATAGCCAGAATGGCTCCCTTATGGAAATGATGGTGATGGTAGGTGTGACTCTGAAAACTGAAAAGGTTTGTGTCCCCATTTTGTCTAAAAAGGTCGGAAAGGAGATAGAAACGATAAACCCAAACCACGCCAAGGTATTCTACCCACCTGGAAATATCACTAAAATGTAAGCTACAAACCCCTAAAAAGTTGATCAATCAGTTCGTTATTTTTTATATACCAGTGCTGTATCACATATGTTGTCGTGGTTACGATGCACCAAGAAGTGACGAAATCGTGTCAGAGAACTTATTTGCAATGATTATTACCGCTTTTGTTTCCATCAATTCACTAATCTCACATGAAATAAGCTATAACCGATTATCCCCAAAGCCCGAAAGTCAGAAGGATCTTTAGCGAAAACAGTTGGATATTAGAACTGCAGCTCTCAACTAGTGATTACACATCACTTACATTCAGTACTGTCTAATCGATTAGTTGTTAGATTGATCATTAACTGTATAGTGAATGTTCCCACTTTAGGTTTTTCTGATAAAGAGACCAACTGAAGTGTCACGGTTTGTTATTGCCCAATAGATTTTCCCTACTTTAAAGGCCAGAAGTCTCATCTCGAGAACCATTCGGCTCAAATAAAATAAGAGCAAGTTTGGATAGTTCGGTTAATCGTATATATTGGAGTGATTGGGAATGCTGGTTTATCAACTGGGACAGATGCAGTGGCTGATAATGACCATTACTAATGACTCAGCAAGACTGCAAACGTGAACGTTTCATGTGTGTACGAAAATATCGATTACCGTTGCATGCGACCGTCGCCTTTGGACGTTATGATATCTACTGCCTATCAAGTGTCGCCAGGTTTTTAGGTGGAATCGGTAGGGCACAAGGAGGTTAACCGGAGTCGCCTTTTTATCTTTTATCTGTTTCTTCCTTTATTAATGAAATAACAATGTACATCATTTCTCAGGGAGGGGACCGCGGCCAAAAGGACTGCTAAGTAGGAAAGCTGGCCGGCGGTGGGAGGATTCAGACCCGTGACCTTCACGGCTGAACTCCACGGCCTCATCCACTCGGTCACCGGGACCTGGCGACAAGGACACATAAAGTAGCACATGTGGATTTTAGGCATTAAACGGCAGTTTATCCGCTCGTGCAAGTGCATGAAGCAGTTTCATTCGTACATGATGTTACGTCACTTCTATCGGCCAGACGGCGTAATTCGGGTCACTTATTACTAGTAGTTGGATTCGAAACAAAAAGAAACAGTAAAGGGTGAGCCGATTGTTGATCTAAGGGGTTAGCGACTGAGGATGAGCTATAGCGTCCTAAGTTCTTTACAGAAAAGTCTTTATGGTAAAAGAAACTGCTCTTATGTTACCTATCGTGAGACTAGTGCTCTATTTGACTGAGCCGACAGGTTCTTCAGCTGATGTGTGTGGATCTTAAAGTGAGCTTTTTGGCTTTCGGATCACAGAAAAAGCCACACTTCTGGTAGAACTACGGGACATAGACCAACTGCACTCGTTGTGAACTTCATTTGGCTCTCTACTGACAAGCAAACTCAGGTATAACAACAGTCTGTTCTATTGTGGAGTGCTGAAACTAATAAAGTCGACCTACGCTGCACCTCTTTAACAGTCCAACCTCTATAATAACTCTCCCCTTACCAGATACAACCTCTGTCCCTCGTTTCAGCCTTCGGGTGTCAGGTGATCTAGCTTCTTATGATCGTGGACATGTCCGCATCAGGATCGTTTTGATCCTGATTGTCTGGCCTACATTGTTCACCAAGACTCTAGCTACAAATCCTTTGTTTGCAGCTTGTTTGGACGGTTCTGCAAAGTCAGCTTCAAGAGACCAAAACGCCTTTGCCCATTCAAGAAAATCTGTATATAGACGCACTTAGTACAGCTGTTCGCGAATTATATAAAGACCTATCCAAATTACTTTGAAACAAACGTTCCTAAGAGATATTGGCTATGCCTAACGCCCAGAATCCAAGTGAATGTAGAGGACAGCTTAAACGAGTTATGGACACATCAGAAGACTATTACCCTTATGTAATATTTTTACTTGAAGTCAATGTACGAAATTCGCCCAGTCGCAATAACGAACGGATACGAATTACCAATAAGTACTGAATTGGCTCCGAACAAAACTACGCAAATGAAGACGACAAGATCAAAACAAAAAAGGAAAAACCTTCGAGTTTTATTACAACTCTTGCGTCTATATTACTAAATTAGAGATATTCCGATTTGCGGAATACGTTTCTTCCAATCAGCTTCGCGGAATGTTTGGATTTCACGACCCCCTCTGTCTCCGCGTTTCCTATAGACCGGTTGTCCAGGCACTCCAGCGCGAAACTGTGTCGGAATGCATCACGTGACTTGCCCGAAGACTCATTACATTTCACTCGAAGTATCACCACTGACTGTGATAGGTTGTGATGAAGCATGGACATGAACAACCAGCACGAATTAGAATAGTTGCGACTTCGGACTACGCAACAGAAAATAGTAGGAAATTCAGGCAAACAAAAATCACGCGAAGGTTTATTTACAAGACATTCACATACATAATGCCTAGGCCGAAACAGCGTTAGCAATGAACCTTTGGACCAAAGACCGTCGCAGAATGTTTTCTTTCCAAGTTCCTGAGTTAGCACAATTCTGACTGGATGGCTGTAGCTGCCATAGAAAAAGAAGTTGTATCGTATTAAGTTACGTGACTTGTACGCAGAGTGGTCACAGTTTTGTTCCTCCAGCGGTTACCAGTCAATCTGAGTCATTTATTGGCTTGAGTTCCCATCTGGAACTGGATCCAAACGGAGTAATCTGATAGCGAGTTCGTGTCTTACTGTCCTGATTTCTTACCTCCTTCATCTAAAGGCAGAATCAGACACAGTCAGTTGTACAGTTTAATCTTACTGACTATTGTTTAAGAGTGTCACATGCTCGTGGCTACTTGTCAGAGGTGTTTGTGGGAGCCTCCTGTTTCGCTCATATTCAAATCTGTAAATGAGGTGAATATGGGAGTCGTTATATTCTCAGAAAAGAAAGGTAGCATCAATATTCATTCAGGCACTGAATTATCTGACTTGGAGGAGTAAGATCAAGGTAGGTCGCAGTTATTTCTTGGTTGGCTAAACGAAAGTGTAGACATGACTGGAATCCGTTTTGGACATTAGAAGTGAAAGATACCATTACAGGAATGGTTTAACTCAAAACTGATCATTGTTGTTGTGGTGGACGATGTACGTAATCTGCCTGACTCAAGCGATTGCATTTCGCCAGTCCCTTGTATCACGTACAGAGTAACATTTGTTATGCCAAAGAAGTGACTAACATCATTTGTATGGTCATTTTACGTGCAGACCATTTGATATGTTACAGACAGCTTCGCTGTTGTCTGAGGAAACAACCAGTCAATCAGAACCGTGGCAGAACAAAGGAAAAGTTCAGACATGCCCCAAAACACCATCTGCATGAAAATATTTGGTATATAAGCAAATGATGCGCAAATAAACTTGAACGAGGGCGTCTTCCAGTTACCATTGCCTTCAGTCGCATCGTCATGGTCTCACTCATAAAACTGGATATCGCTTGACCGCTCCCGTGCCTTGTTGCTATCAGCAGTATTCCGTATATTAATTCCAAGTCGAAATGTTACGGTTGGCGTCGTCCATTGGAACTGCCTAGTACTAGACATGCATGCTGGTACGCTGGAAATCGGACACTGGATAGACACTTCGAATTGTAGTGCAGTATTCGTATGGTTATGAAGATAGACATCCAGACGGGGCTTTTCCCTCCAATGGTCCCCTCTTATTCTATACACATATGAAGAAATTGGCATTCTGAAGATCTCCGGCATCGGTCCCGTTGGACGAACCGAGGATATTATTTGGCAACCAAGTTGGTCAAGTCATATTCAAAGTTACGACATGTGCGCAGTTCCACTCCTTGATTCGCACACAGTCGGATTCAGAGGCCAACGGACATGAGAATAGCACAACGCAAGAGCAAAGCGCTCCTTCCCAATTGTTGCAGAACATCAACAAGCTGTCTTTCGAAAAGTACAACTTTGTCTAGGACTACGCCGCAATGCTTGTTTAATAATGGGGACAAAAATGACCCGACAAAACCTTTTTGGACAGTGTTAGCAATGTCAACAGTTTTCAGTAACAGATTACGGAAAGATTGGAGATATCACTTTCCGCAAGTGTTAGAGTCAATGAGTGTTAACTAAATCTCGCGGTCAGTGGTGTTCCGGCGTTCGAAATTCTTCCTCGAATGTGAAGCTAGTTCAATGTGGGAATATCCGGACGGTTAGAAAAATCAGCATTGAAATAGAGAACAACCGGATGCGTCGGAGAATGCGCCATTTAACTACCCGAGATCTGATTTAAATACAGTCGACGAATTAGCATTGTTTCATCCGATTTGTTAGGATCCGATGCATGTTAAACAAAGTCTGATTTCGAAACAAATCCGAGATGAAATACGGGGGAGTGGGCTGATAAAAATACCGTCATTTGTAATGCGTTCAGGTGGAAGCCAGAGACCCGTTATTTTAAAGCTTCACCTTGACGTATACTTAAGAATTAAGCAATCGGAACTAGTCATGGGCGAACAGAACAAAATTCAACCACCGAGGTTTGTTTCTGATTATTATATGTACGAATACACTGTGAATAAATTCTAACGCCTTGGTAGGCGAGCATCAAATCCGAGAGTAGTCCTAACAC
>LUCM01005610.1:0-36614 GCA_008360955.1 Fasciolopsis buskii | reverse complement strand
TGTCGTCGACAGAAGTGGTGAAGCCACACAATCTTCGATGGTCTGGACACGTTTTGCCTATGCCTGGTTATATTTTACTTCGGCATCCATTTTTTTGTATACTTCCGATTTATTCTTTCGTTGGCACCATATTCATTTTCAGTAAGGTGTAGTCGGCCATTGCGGCATTGTAACCAGTCAAAGGCTGCATTTTACATATGGTTTATAGTTGATTCAAACCGAAGTTCATCCTCAGTAAAACTGATTAGTCTTGCATTCAGTAAAAGTTTATTCATGTTCGAGAGCAGTCTGCGGGACATCAGTCGCGTTCAGTCTATTTAGGGAAATCCAAGGGTGTACGGTTCGTCGTTCTCCATACAACAGCTAGTCGGTCGTCTCTGGCATCAGCTGTCATGTAAGGCAGGACCAAGTGGGTTCTAAACCGGAGGAACGCAAAATGGGGCACGATATGATAGACGAGTGTCTGCCATACGCAACACGTGACCCAACCAACGTAGTCTACTAAGTTTCATACGCTGAGATAAGGTATTCTCAGAACCCACACAAAATACTAGATTCCTAACCTTCACATTACTTACCCGGTCACTCCATCCAATCCTAGCCATAATACGTAGACATCGATGATCGAAACCCTCCAAATGACGAACATCCCCCGCACGCATATTCCATCTCTAACGCCCATACCACAGAACTAAGTGAGTGCAGTAAACACGACCTTTCAAATTCAGTGAAATATCAGGCCGACGCTACAAGTGCTTCAATCCAGCGGAGGTTGCTCAAGCCTTCGATATACGAGTGTTTACCTCCATTGCGAAGCTACCATTATTCGACAAGCAACTACCAAGACAAGTGAAACGGTCCATAATCGTTAGTTCCTTTCCATCTAGTACCAAGTTCGGCGCTACTGTCGTCCAGTCCTGCAACAGCACTTTCAATGTCGAACGTGGAAAGCACATGTTAAACCGAGCAACCGATCTCAAGAGTCTATCTAGTACGCATTGTGCACGGTCCACGGATTCGAACATTCAAACAATGTCGTTTGTGTTATCTAGATCACTTAGCTTCCTTCCATTTCTCAGTTCGACTTCTACATCCTAGAGACCTCTTAAAGCATTTTCCATGACCTCCTGCATGACGAAGCTATACAACAATGGAGAGATGGGACACTCTTGTCAAACGCAACTAGTCGTTTCGAATGAACTTGGTGGTTCACCGTATACCGTCACGCGACCAAAGGTATGCGAGTACAATGCTCGCAACAGGTTTACGAACTTCGTTGGCATCCCACCCTGCTGGAGCGCACTAAATAATGCTGTCCGCGTTGCCCGATACACTGAGTCGAACGAGCCATTCAAGTCGAGAATGACTACGATCGTATGGCCTCCGTCGTTGGCCGTTGAGTAGCAAAACAATTCGCATTAAAACTAACGCATGCCCCGAATCGACCTACGTGGTTCAGTATAATCTACAGTTTTGGACAGAACCGCACCAACAGTAGCTTACTGTAATATGGTCAATCTGACTCAGAATACCTGACGAGTTACAGCGCCATGTCACTGTGCGACATGATCTGTGTCGGGAATTCGCACTACACAGGAATAAGTTATAGTCCGCACAAAATTTGAGAAGTCTTTCCCCGTTATTCGTTCGCTGAGGAGGTAAGGCGAACCGCCAACCTAAACAGATTTCCGATACACTAAATTTTCCAACNGTGTCTGCCATACGCAACACGTGACCCAACCAACGTAGTCTACTAAGTTTCATACGCTGAGATAAGGTATTCTCAGAACCCACACAAAATACTAGATTCCTAACCTTCACATTACTTACCCGGTCACTCCATCCAATCCTAGCCATAATACGTAGACATCGATGATCGAAACCCTCCAAATGACGAACATCCCCCGCACGCATATTCCATCTCTAACGCCCATACCACAGAACTAAGTGAGTGCAGTAAACACGACCTTTCAAATTCAGTGAAATATCAGGCCGACGCTACAAGTGCTTCAATCCAGCGGAGGTTGCTCAAGCCTTCGATATACGAGTGTTTACCTCCATTGCGAAGCTACCATTATTCGACAAGCAACTACCAAGACAAGTGAAACGGTCCATAATCGTTAGTTCCTTTCCATCTAGTACCAAGTTCGGCGCTACTGTCGTCCAGTCCTGCAACAGCACTTTCAATGTCGAACGTGGAAAGCACATGTTAAACCGAGCAACCGATCTCAAGAGTCTATCTAGTACGCATTGTGCACGGTCCACGGATTCGAACATTCAAACAATGTCGTTTGTGTTATCTAGATCACTTAGCTTCCTTCCATTTCTCAGTTCGACTTCTACATCCTAGAGACCTCTTAAAGCATTTTCCATGACCTCCTGCATGACGAAGCTATACAACAATGGAGAGATGGGACACTCTTGTCAAACGCAACTAGTCGTTTCGAATGAACTTGGTGGTTCACCGTATACCGTCACGCGACCAAAGGTATGCGAGTACAATGCTCGCAACAGGTTTACGAACTTCGTTGGCATCCCACCCTGCTGGAGCGCACTAAATAATGCTGTCCGCGTTGCCCGATACACTGAGTCGAACGAGCCATTCAAGTCGAGAATGACTACGATCGTATGGCCTCCGTCGTTGGCCGTTGAGTAGCAAAACAATTCGCATTAAAACTAACGCATGCCCCAAATCGACCTACGTGGTTCAATATAATCTACAGTTTTGGACAGAACCGCACCAACAGTAGCTTACTGTAATATGGTCAATCTGACTCAGTATACCTGACGAGTTACAGCGCCATGTCACTGTGCGGCACGATCTGTGTCGGGAATTCGCACTACACATTGCTTTGAAATGCACAGCAATGGAGCAGGTGAGTCCCTTTGTTACAACTGGCGGAACTAGTTTGATACCCGAAAAGGCAATAACAACACAGGTGGGAAGCGATAAGAATGCTGCTGCCGCCAACACACGAAACACAGTCTAACTGTACAAACGCACTCTTTCAATCATTCTGATTCGAAAGAAAATGAAAACACGATCGCCACTGTTCGCGGTTCGTTGCCATATCCTTCATTGTCTCCAGTCAGCCGGCTAGTCGATCGGTCTTTCGGACCCCAATCACGAAGACGTGAAACATCTACTTTACCTAAGTTTGCTGTACATTTTCTTATCCCACTTTGCTACTTCATCTGCTGACCTCCACATGGTTTCTCCCACTCCTTGGGAGGAACCCAAAATAGGGCACGATATGGTAGACGAGTGTTCGTCATACACAGCACGTGACCCAACCAGCGTAGTCTACTAAGTTTCATACGCTGAAATAAGGTATTCTCAGAACCCACACAAAATACTAGATTCCTAACCTTCACATTACTTACCCGGTCACTCCATTCAGTCCTAGCCATAAATCGTAGTAATCGGTGATAGAAACCGGCCAATTGACGAAGAACTCCCACACGCATATTTTATCTCTTACAATTTCAGGAAATATCAGGCCGACACCACAAGTGTTTAGTTCCAACGTAAGCCGCTGGAGCCTTTGTCATGCGCGTGTTTACCTATTATGTCGAGGTTTCATCACTCGATACACAGTCACCAAAATAAGTGAAACGGTCCACGATCGGTAGTTCCATTAACTCTAGTAATAAGTTCGGCACTTCTGTAGTCCAGTCCTGTAACAGCACTCCTAACTTTGAAGGTGCAAAGCACTTGCGAAACCGTGTAGGCGATCCCGGAAGTCTGTCCACTGCACGTTATGCATGGCCCACAGACTGGGACAGTCAAACAATCAAACTGCGTCATGTGCGTTATATAGATCACATAGCTCCCCTCCACTTCCCAGTTCGACTTCTATATCTTAGGGACCTCATAAAGCATGTTCTGTTACCTCGTGCATGACTAATTTGCACAACAGTGGAGCAACAGGATACTCTTGTCGAACGCCGCTAGTCGTTTCGAATGAACTTGATAGTTCACCTTATACCCTCACGCACCCAAAGGTATGCGAGTACAATACTCGCAACAGGTTTACGAACTTTGTTGGCATATCACTTCGATGGAGACCACTGGATAGTGCTGTCCGTGCTGCCCGATCCACTGAGTCGAACGTCCTTTTCAATTCGAAAACGACTACGACTGCAGGGCGGCGGTGTGTACGACGCACTTCGAGCATTTGACGAAGAGTGAATATTCGGTCGATGCAACCTCGATTTAGACGAAATCTAACCTGCCGCTCACGGATGTTACTCTTTCGAACCGGTGTCAAACGATGCATCATTATTGTTTAGGGTCGGCAACCAGTCTAAGGTTTTTGGTGCCACAGATTTTGTTATTAATTTTCCAAAAGATCCTGTCCTTTTCTCGATATTTCGAAATAGTCGTTATTTTAAATATTGCGCGGTTGAATATTTTTATATGTCCGCGAAACGATTCATAAAAGCCCGTTCTGTGATTGGCTAGTCCACACATCAATCAAGGCCACCCAACAAAACTATATAAACGATAGAGCTCACTTGAATTCTGACTTGTGTTGGTGGGTCACCAATAACCATGCGGCAGTACTCTGTGTTCGTCTTCTCTCTTCCGCTAGCGGGCTGGGCTAGCTGTTCGTATTCCGCGCCGCTTATTGTTCCGTGTGGCTGCTCATTCAAGGGAGCAGCAGATCTGTCCCATTCGTTGTGCGATTGTGGGGCTTGAGCCCGAACTTCTTGTCCCCAACCTCTGTGTGTGTGTTCGTGTCCTACTAGACCACAGGTTTTGCTCCTGTGATATCGTGCGCTGCGAGTACTTGTGTCTTGTGCTTCAGTGTGTGCATACACCAACCAAACTCGGCAACATAACAACTATCGAAGCTAACACCTTAGGAACTGTCGGAATTAAACTTCGCGAACCGGTGTCAAACACAGCAGCATTATCGACGGTAACACTTTAGGAACTGCCTCAATTATCGTAATCCCTCGGTGATTGTTACAGTCACTCCGTGTTCCCCTTTCTCGATGATGGGTACAATCAGTGACTCGCCTCGCGCTAACCGAATACGTCCCCCTTCTCAAAAGTGTAATATTCGAATCTACTTCTAATCCCGTTTAGGGGTCGTTAGTTACCTCCGAAGGATTCGCGGCTGCGGCCGTCGGCCTAAATACCTTAACATGCCGTCAGCTAAACTGATTCTTGAAGTGCTCACCTCAACCGCCAGCTGTTCCTGTCTACCAAGTAAATCGGTCCACAGTTGTTAGTTCCTCCATCCAATATCAAGTTCGGTACTGCTGTCGTCCAGTCATGTGATAGTATTTTACACTTTGAAGGTGCAAAGCGCATGTCGAATCGAGCTACAAACTTCGAGTCTGTCTGCTGTGCGGTGTTCATGTGGCGATTGTTGCATGAGTTTCGACAGGCCCTGTAATTGATATTAATCATTTTCTGCAATAACTTCAAAATTTAGTGATAGCTTTGCAGTTGGCCATTTCCCGTTTATCTTAATTCATGTTTTCACCAACGTGAAATGACTAGATTTACTTCTCAGTATTCGAAATGGGTTGCCCCAAAAAATGTTAAATACGCCTTACCTTTGGTCTTTTTTGAGGTGATATGAATAGTTTTATGATAACAACCGTACCTGGTAACTTCCCGTTTTCATTTGTTTCAGGTAAACGGCCATTCTCATGCAATATCTGTGGTTTTGCTACCTCCCGTGCTGTTTATTTGAAACATCACGTAGATACCATGCACGTGCGTAAGTTCAGCGGGAGTGGTATTCGTAATGTTTCCTCGTTTCTTATTGTTACTGTTTTTATTCCCCTTTGATTTTGTTATCGTGCCTCAGAGCCATGTATTAGGCTGCCTGCGTAAATTTTCTAACATGATGTGGAAATGTTACACACAAGTGTCATAAAATGCCACGTCGCAGTAAACCATAACAAAGGTATAAGCTAATCATGAACACTGTTTTTTAAAAGATCTTGATCTTATCGGTCGACATTAAATTTTCCATGTAATAGCTGAATCGTCGGGATGTATTACAGACGCAATACGAACTAGCGTATCTTGGTCAAAAGTAACGGAAACAATGTCAAACGCGGAAATTTTACTAACTGCACTTCTGTGACGGTATTAGTGGGCTTCTTCATGAATGGAACTGGTTCCTCGTATGCGACAACAACTAAGATTAAATTCGTGAAATAACTACCAATTACTTTGAGATCGGATCGCAGTTTGGTGTGTAAATAAGTACTGAATCATATAGCGCCTGTTTAGAGACATTCTTTTCGGAAACCCTAACGTGTCGACGCACTGGACACAGCCATATGTTGAGAGGAGCCCAGTCCCAGTGTGCAACACGATATTTCTGTGATACCAGAGTGGGATGTCAGTTTGTTTCCATCTTCGTTCCAGTGCGACTGTTCTTAGTACATGTAAAGCCGCAATCAAGTCCAATAAGGGACTGAACGACAAGTCAGAAATTTAGGGGGCCATCGTTTTATAGACTCCCAGGGTATTTTGGCCAGTGTCAAATAGAAATCCACACCGCGTATTGCATACTGTCTTTGTTTTCGAAAGATGCCGTCTCTTCAGAAGTTTGACGGTGCACACACATGTATGCATATACATATAGTTTCGATCGAAACGTCACAATGAACGTTATAATTCAGTGTGCGCTTTTTGACCTCTAACATATGTATATATGTAATAGCAGGTTAGAGAATGGTGTTCCTTCTGTTAGCTCGGGTTCAACAGAATGGTACTGATTTGTTCGCTGAACTGGGCAATTCGATTGTCAACGTTCCATCATCAGCCGAGGTGATATCAACATTGCTGTGATCTTGTGGCGAGCGTCTGGCTATCATCGTTCGCTTAAATGGGCCACCTAGTCATTGATCAATGTTGATTGGTTGTTCTGGGTGATGTGATAGGGTAGAGATGTTGGCCAGTTGGTTTATTCACCTTTGTTCTCCATTGCTGTTGTGGGCTGAATTACAATCCGTTTCTATTGACTTGTGCCGATTGGTTCTTTGATCGGATCGACAGATGTGCGGTCCAGAATAACGTGTCCGTCTATCGATCTTTCCCAGAAGTGCCAAGCATCGAGAAATTGCCTCGCATGCTTTTTTCTACTTTGGAGAATAATCCTCACGCATAAATCAACCAGAACCCCACGGAAGATTTTATCGAAGACCAAAGAAACGACAGCTGACAGGAGTCGGGTTATTGTTGCGCACCAAATTGATTACAGAGACTGCGAAAAACGGTGCGGGACACGGATCCATGAGCACCAATTGACAACAAAAAGGCACGTTCTTCTCTCCCTATTTTCGGTTTACGAAAACCGGGAAGTTCACAAGTTCAACTTGGAAAACGAGGTAATTTCCCGAGGCCTGGCATTTCTGGGAAAGATCGATAGACGGACACGTTATTCTGGACCGCACATCTGTCGATCCGATCAAAGAACCAATCGGCACAAGTCAATAGAAACGGATTGTAATTCAGCCCACAACAGCAATGGAGAACAAAGGTGAATAAACCAACTGGCCAACATCTCTACCCTATCACATCACCCAGAACAACCAATCAACATTGATCAATGACTAGGTGGCCCATTTAAGCGAACGATGATAGCCAGACGCTCGCCACAAGATCACAGCAATGTTGATATCACCTCGGCTGATGATGGAACGTTGACAATCGAATTGCCCAGTTCAGCGAACAAATCAGTACCATTCTGTTGAACCCGAGCTAACAGAAGGAACACCATTCTCTAACCTGCTATTACATATATATATATATATATTTATGGTAGGCCACAATTGGGTTTAATTGAAGTAGTCAGAAATTAGCTTCGTGGCACTCGCTAGTTCCCGTCTATTGTCTTTTGCTTCCCTCAATAATGAAATGACAATGTACACCACTTTTCAGGAAGGAAACCGCGGCCAACAATGAGCTGCCAATTAAAAAATTTGACCAGCAGTGGGACGATTCAAACCCCCCACTTTCACGCCCAAAGGCCGCGACCTTATACGATTGGCCATCGCCGGCTATATCTATATTTAGCTTTCCTTTTATTGTTGTTTACCGTTTCATATACAGAAGTTCACATTTCATTCAGTAGTTTGCAATACTTGTGAAGGTTGGGTAATCACTCCTGAATCGTTGATTTATTAAAATTCGGTTGAAGAGAGTAATGGTTGAGTTTATTACATAGGGCATAGGTGAAAAATGGCACCCATAGATCCGTGTGAAAAGCATATTGATAGGTCACTGGAAAGAAACTGAGTAAATCGCGCAATTGTTGCAGAAGCAACGGTAGATCAAACAGTTTAGCAGATTGTTCCCTCAGTGGGGTGCGGACACCATTGGTTATTTCTAGACATCGTCCGATTCTTTCTGAATCTCTAGTGCACTAGCAAAAACACCCGGAAAATAGTAAAGGAAAGCAAGAATGGCACTTTGATAACCAAAATCTCCCCGGAGTCACTCGTCCTTTTCGCAGTTATTGCCACTCGTCCTCTGTTCATAGCCGATGCTGTCCTGTTCAATTATCCTTTGTTAATTTGGCACTAGAATCTCTTTCTGAAGGGTAGCCTTGCCCAGTCGACGAATCACCGTCTGCTTCTTTCACGGATTCATCATCTACTCACGCTCTTAGCGACCCTAGTGGTTTTGTTCGAGTTTGGATAACCGTAGCTGTATTATGTGAAAAGATGTCCGCCCTCTGAGGTCCTCTGAATAGTCAGAAAAGTTCACGCGTGACAACCAAGCGGGCTTCCCATCCGGTCAGAGTTACATTGACCAAGTGTTCACTTTGCAACAAATCGTTCAACGCTAACACTTTACGTAGGTTCGCGATTTTCTTTTTTTTCTCTAATGCATATTTAACTCTGAATTTTGTGCTGTGTCTCACTGGGAAGATGTGTATGAAAGCAGCAGCAGCTGAATTCATGTTTATATCAACGTTTTATCCGAGTTAACTACAAGTGGATTACGTCAGTATAGTCTTCGTTTACCCTTCTCCTTCCACTTTGTGTTTGGGGCGATTGTGGAAGTATCCTTGTCCTTGTGCGAGAACGATGCCATTGATATCTGCTCATACTGGAATTTACGGACGATGTTGTGCTCCTATGTAAAAAGCAGTGCAGTTTCAAGTATTTTTATACCATTTGGTTGGGATTTTAGGTGCGTTTGAAGTTCTGGATCCGCACAAAGCCTAACTTTGTTCTTGGGGTTAAGTAGTTGGTGGGGTGCGTAGCTGGAATCTTTTGGATAATTGTATCTTCAATGAAGGAAGTGAAATATAAGAAAACAAATAAAGGGATGCTAACTGGTCTTATATCTATTGAAGTACCTTTTCGCATTCAAAATTCCCGATTCACGCTTGGCCGTTTGAAGCATCTACGATATCGACGTGACATTGGATCATAGATCAAAAGTGATTATGCACAGCAGCAATACTTCCTGTCCTGCCATGCTGCTCAGCATCAAGGACGTTGAGAGTACGTGAACGAAGACGTTCAATGTATTTTATTGTGAATGATATAATATTAATAACACAGCGTTGTTGGTAGATGTAATGCGCCAACGTTTCGACTACCGTGGGTAGTCTTTCTCAATGGCAAGTTTACAATCAATGAGAAAGACTACCCACGGTAGTCGAAACGTTGGCGCATTACATCTACCAACAACGCTGTGTTATTAATATTATATCATTCACAATAAAAACCAATACATGGCGCATCGATTTTTCGATACACTCCTTACGTCGTTTGGTCCGGATACGTTCAATGTAGCCTGCTAAATCCGTTAATCGGGGTTTGGTGCAGCTACACATTTCCAGTTTACGGCTAAGTGGAAACCGTGAAACAAACCAAAGTTTTTTTTCTTTTTTACCTGGAAGAATATTTTGGAGTTTTTTGCAATCAATGAGCACTGTGTTTATCGATCAACCGTCAGTAATCAGGCAGTGAATGTTTGTCACAGTCTGTTTGGATTTCAGATACAATGACCAGATTAATTTGTACAGTCGAATCAAACAATTGTCCTGTCTACGTTCTCACGGCAATGTGAACTGTTTCCTCATCTTTTTATAGGTAAACGTAGGTTCGTATGCGAAACTTGCAATACAAATTTCTCTACGTTACCAAACTTGAGGCGGCACAAGAGTACCATTCACGAAGGTATTTTTCTTTTCTTTTCCTAGCTCAGTTTGCCTCGTTGTTTTATCTTTTCCCTTGTCTTCGTTATCTTCATTTGTGGCAGTGAGTTATCTTTTTCTCGAGATCGGTTGATTACGTGCAGGTCATTTTTTCTTTCGGCGACACCCAACTTATCGGTTGACGGTCGTCACATCTAAGGGCTTCCGATATCCCATTGTTCATTCTCTATGGATGTTGGTTCAGCTATCCTGAATATGCCACTTCTTTGCTGATTTGATGTAGCTCACTGTCTTATGGTCTGAGATAGTCACTCGTCCAGTTTCCTTATCAAAGTACAAAACAGTGGAGTAACTAGCGATTGGTAAAACGTATTCCATTGACCTTCGGGTTTACGTAAGAATTTCTCGACGCAGTGATACAACAAAGAACGGAATCAATCGGATTGGAGCGTGCCAAGATGTTTGGTTTCTGTTAACTGGTGTACTGTCCAAGCAGTCATCTTTCTTTTGTCACCCCAGTAGTGACAGAGTATGATTATTTTACCGCCTTGGAAACAGGTGATGCGCCTGGTCCTGCCAGTGTTGTCTGTGGTTACTAATTCGTAAAACAGGTGGACGATTTTTCGCCTAATGTATCGGTGTACTTGAGAGATAGTATTGTTTTTTACAGACATTTGCATAAAAAAGGTCGCATTTCAGTCAAAGAACGTAGGGAGGAAAATAGGAAAAAAGTTACACTTATCACCGTATAAAAATGAAAATAACTCATCGAAAAATGATTAGAGCACATAATGCTAGGATGTTCACGGAATCGGCTGAAACACGGTCATGGTTTGTCAAAATTCGTGCTAAATATGGGCCAGTGGAGTTCCTATAAATATTGACTAGAGGGTATCGAACGAAAGGTGGATTGTGTAGAAATATGAGATTGACACTTTGAAAGATCGCTGTGCAGAGGATGCGTGGGATCAGAAAGAATTTTGTGAGCATATTTTTCACACGCTGATTAGTGATGATCACGTAGATTAAACGACAACTCAGTTAGTGATATGAAAGACACTAGTAGTTGATAGCCCCCCAACGAAGAATTTTGAAGTCTTTTTTAAGTAAATCTGAAAAATCAACAGGAGGACAGGAAAGGAGGTTTGGAAAAACATTGGTATACAAATCGGGAGATGGTGCTTTGTTTCACCTTGCAGTATGGAAGCTTTCCGATTTGAAATGACAACTGTCGGAGGTTCTTTACACAGGTGGGAATGTAGAAAGTCCCCTTCAGATTTTTATCAGTAGTAACTCCTAGATTCTGAGTTGATGGAAGTCGTTTCTGAAGGCCAGGCTGACCGAAATGGATCACTTGAGAAGGAGAATGCGGATGGCTGATTTTTACACTCTATGAGGTAACATATCCGGGTGGTTTTTTATAACTGTGCGAATGATAACTTGGTGCGAGAGAGTTGTTGTCAAGTTTATAGAATACGTCTCTTTCCAGCTCGCCTTTAATCATGACATAAATCGACGGTGAAGAAGTTTGGAATGTGACTTGCTGCAGTTCATGTGCTGGTTTACAAAGCTTGATTCAACAACGGCTTTTATTTCAGAGCGGAAGCCGAACTGTCCTCTAGACATCCCTTCATTCTGTTTTGGTCATATCCTTGCTATCATAAAGTTTGTTCTGTTGAGTAACATTCTGTCTGTTAGTCTGCTCGGACCTTCAGACTTTGTCTTTTGCTCCATCGCTGTCTCTTTGTGGTGCTTCATTCAACCTTCGAATCCCGACTGTAACCCTTACGAATGAGAATACTTGCTGAATGATGCTGTGTCGCTAAGGTGCTCCTATTACAAGTTTTGTAAATAATACTCAAGAGTTTTCTATTATAAGACAAAATTCGTGGTAATCGGTAGTGGTCGAGTGCTTGACGTCACGTCTTTTTAACTACGGGTTCGGGCCGTTTTGCTGTTGGTCATGAGCCTCAGTTTGGGGCCTTCAGTTATCCGACTTCCCTTTCCTGAAACTAATGTACTTTGCAATCATACTAAGCAAAAGGAACAGTAAATTTGCTTTTGTGTTTTTGTTTTTACGTGTCACTCATGTTTCTGTATCCATTTTATTTCGTTGTTTGCTGGGTTGACGGATATACAAGAGTGCATGACTCGTCTGGGCAAATTTATTTTATGATCTTCCATGTCGTGAGAATACTTGGAACGATGTCCTTTTTCACTTGTTACATTGTAGGTTTGCGTCCGTTTTCATGTGATTCTTGTGATTCATCTTTTCCCGATGCAGCAGCTATGAGGCGACACAAGGAAATTGTTCATGACCGTAAGTATACCTTATCTCCATCCCTCCGTTGACCCAGATTTATGTGGTTGCTTTCACGACGCGGTCAACGGGGTTATTTGAGGAAAAAACTTGTTTATTAGAAATGCATATTTGTGACAGCAGGATTGAGGGCCGTTTCAATATATTTCAGCTTCTATATCGTCCGACAGTGCGGACCTCATGAGATACTGTTACTGTGTGGAATTTTTCCACAGCTTAATTTTTTTCTTTTAAGTTCAATAAAGTTTCTCATAGTTTACGATCATTTGTCGCGGATCCAAAGCTTCTGCTCACTGTTGCTTGCCCAGTTTATCCCACAAAACCATGTACAGCCAGGGCACTCACACCTCGAAACGTAGTGAAGTGGGCGTGGAGTCTGTGTTTTCAATAAATCGAAGACTGTGGCATCGGGACTTCATATAAACACAGTATTCTGATCTGTTTGCTCCCACGGTCAAATGGTCTGTCCAGGGCGGCTTCCCAAGGCTTCCATGTAACTGCACGTAAACTCCGAGGAGTCAGACCTAATTGTCACAGAGATTTAGTTATTTGAGCAACATTTGGTTCTAGCATTGCAGGAAATCAAATTGGAGAGATTCAGTTTATCGGTCAGGAAATTGCTAAGTCGACCTAATGGTAGAATACCTTTGGTTTATCTCGATAATCGGAGAAGCCGTCGCCCTTCATTGAGAAAATAATTCCCGCCTAAGTTTGTCAGGGATCACTCCAAATGATGCTGTCTGTCTCGTTTCGCTTGCTTTTTCTGTTGCGTTGAACTAAGTTTGAGTCCACCGACAGAATGAAAATAAGTGCTTCAGAGGAAGCAGTCTTCCTGGCGAAAAAGAACGGTATTTAATGCGACGGACCTGGATGAAGTTTGTCACTGATGCTTCACTCAGTTTCCCATCCTATGTTAGCGCCTCACTGCCTTGTGGGTCAGGCTGTTCAGTCTAATAGCCTAGTTGGAGTTCCCAAAGAAAACCTTGTCTGCAGTGTAGCTACCCTAGAAGTGCCGTTAACCTGAACGGTTTCGGTATCGTTTCCTCGACGAATCGAGGCAACCTTCGCGTCACGTTTATCACAACTGCTCTAAAGGTGAGAATCGGATATCGAATCGTCCCTTAAAATCAATCTGAATGCCTCTTTTTGTGTATCCTGAGTACCCCAATGGAGAATTGAGCGTAAATCTGCTAAGAACGTAGGGCAAAACACGAGCTGGATAGTGCTGGATCTCAACGGCAAGAGGGTGATTATGTATTTGTCTACCAGATAACTTTTACCGACTGATTAGGATTACTGGTTCATGGAAGCCGAGCGTAAGCAACATGATTAAGGAATCCGAAGGCATACGGATTCACCCTTACGACCATTGGTTGGCAGAGCACTGGAACAGTTTAGTTGACACGATGAGCCTTCCACTTATGCCTGCAGGTTAACCAGTGGAAGTGAATGCCAGCCTTTTATCGGAAAAGATAATCAGGGAGATAGGTTTTCTTGAAAGGCATGAGGTAGTTGGACCAGATAGTCTATAGCCATCCTTATTTATGGATGGTGGTGAGTTGTTAACTGTCACAACGAGACTACACTTTGACGTGGTGTGTCAGCTTGCGTGCCTCCATGATCCAACGAGCTATACAGGATGGCTTATCTCAAGCCGAAGATCCAGCCATGCCTGGAAGGTCAATGGGTAGAGGCCATTCAATTCGAGAATGACTACGATCGTATGGCCTCCGTCGTTGGCCGTTGAGTAGCAAAACAATTCGCATTAAAACTAACGCATGCCCCGAATCGACCTACGTGGTTCAGTATAATCTACAGTTTTGGACAGAACCGCACCAACAGTAGCTTACTGTAATATGGTCAATCTGACTCAGAATACCTGACGAGTTACAGCGCCATGTCACTGTGCGACATGATCTGTGTCGGGAATTCGCACTACACAGGAATAAGTTATAGTCCGCACAAAATTTGAGAAGTCTTTCCCCGTTATTCGTTCGCTGAGGAGGTAAGGCGAACCGCCAACCTAAACAGATTTCCGATACACTAAATTTTCCAACCTGTCCACTAAAGTCACCTGCCATTACTAAAATGTCAGAGCCTTTCCTCTTCCGGACAGGAGTGACGAGTTCGNAACGGATTTGCCTTGGAAACGGTTAATCAAACAGCGACGTTGGCATTAAAAAATCAACCACATCCACCTGAACCAATCACAATATGGTGGACAATGAGATACTTACATCCATGTGCGGCTTCCTTGTGTCGCCTCAACGCTACTGTGTCCGAAAACCCCAAATTACAAGAATCGCAGGCGTACGGCTTTATACCTTAAAGCAGAAAATGTATCGGAAAATGAAAAACGATATCAGACAGAGAAATATAGTGGATGACAAATGTTCTGCAGGCAGATGAAATGAACTGAAATGGATATTTACCAATTAATCTAACACGATAACGATATCAATGATTTTAAAAATTATTTGATCAAAAGCTATGAAAACGGTTACGATTTTCAGTGGAAGGGACAACATACAGGTTAACACGTAGAGTACATATTTTGTATGTGGTCCAAAACGCAGTGGTTACCATCACAAAAGATTACGCTGGAAATGGGTCTGCACTAATACTGAAAACAACTAAGTCTACATAGAACAAAGAATAAGAAGTTCATCATGACTGTCAAAACGAGAATACACTTTGACGTGGTGTGACAGCTTGCGTGCCTCCATGATCCAACGAGCTATACAGGATGGCTTATCTCAAGCCGAAGATCCAGCCATGCCTGGAAGGTCAATGGGTAGAGGCCTGACGAAGTAGTCTCCTGGTCCTCCAAGTTGGGGGTTGATCTGAGTTAGCAGCTCAGTCAGAAAAACGAGTGGAAGACTAATTGATCCAAGTAGATGGGCGCCCACTCAGCTGTACACCGCTGCCTTGTGGTCAGGTTCTTGTCAGAACCAAAGGCTTTGGTTGAGAGCCCTAATCGTTCTTCTGCTTAGCGGCTGGACTCCCTAACAGTACCCGTCCATTATTCCCCATGAGTTACACACCTACAAATAATTCCATACTGCATCGGTCGTCGCGCAGGATAATCAGGACCGCGCTGCCCATTGCATCGAGCGCATTTGGGGTGGGTAGTGATAAGTATGCTACTGCTCAGAGTTCCTTCTCTTTTATTCAACCTGTCCCTTCTGTCTCCAACCCAATCTGTTTGCCCCTTCTGCCTACCCATAGTATCTCCATCGATAACACGCCCGATACTCCCAACGGTTTATTGTCAAGTAGTGTAGTAGGTGGTTTTCAGTCTGTTAGCTCACATTTTCTTAAGCCTCGTCAGCCTCTGAATCTCGGTTCCTTCAATGTGCGCACTTTAATGCAGGCTGGCCAACAGGCGTGTTTGGCTCTGACAATGGACTCACTTTCGATTGATGTCTGCTGCGTGAGTGAAACACGAATTCAGGATTCGAGTACAGTAATTCAACTAACTGCGCCAAACGTCTCGTCACGATATCTTCTTCGCACTTCAGGAGACGAAGCAGCTCAAGCTGTGGGTCAACGTGGTGTAGTAGTAGTCTTGAGTGAGAAGGCTGAAGCAGCCCTTTTAGACTGGATCCCAGTCAACAGTCGCTTGTGTGCCATGAGACTGCAGGGATCAGTCGGCGTCCGAAAGGATAGTAGTGTTAAGCGTAGTTTATTTGTTATCTCGGCATACGCTCCCACAGACTGCAGCACTGATATGGAGAAAGACGAATTTTACGATAACCTCGTCACTCTTGTTCGGAAGAGCAAACGCTCTGACATTGTAGTGGCAGCAGGTGACTTCAATGCACAAGTTGGAAAACTGAGTGCATCGGAGTCCTGTTTAGGCGGGCGATGCGCCTTGCCTGCACAGCGAACAGACAACGGAGAAAGACTTCTCCAATTCTGTGCAGATAACCATTTATTCCTATCTAGTACGAATTTCCGACACAGTTCGCGTCGCACTGCGACATGGCGCTCTAGCTCGACAGGTACTTTCAGTCACATTGACCATATCGCAGTTAGCTACCGTTGGCGCGGTTCTGTCCAGAACTGTAGATCATACTGGACCACGTACGTCGAATCGGACCATGCGTTAGTTTTAATGCGATTTTTGCTGCAGCTCAACTGCCATCGACGCAGGCCACAAACCCGATTGGCTGTCGAACGTTTGTCTGATTCGGCTGTTCGCAACAGCTATGAACAGTAACTATTCCTGGAACTAAGAATTTCGGAGAACAACAATGTAGACGGGCAATGAGATCAAATTAAGCAGGCTATGCATTTGGCAGTAGATTTCGCCTGTGGTTCTAGATCTAATGTTCATCAAAGACACGACCTCGCAAGGGTCGCTAATTCTAATGGAGCAAAAACGCGAGCTGCCTAACTGCAAGGAAATGAATAAGATGCGTCGGCAGTTGCAGCGTCAGTTGACCATAAGCCTTAGGAATGACCGCGAAAGCTGGTGGGTTAAGTTAGCTGAAGAGATGGAAGTGGTGTCCGCTTCAGGTAACAGTCAAAGACTGTTTAAGCTTATACGCGAAAGCGGTGGGCGGCGAACTTCGGTTAGTGAAGTCGTGTGCGATAAGAATGGAGAGCTCATCCATGGTAGACAGGAAAGGCTGGACCGTTGGGCAGAACATTTCAAGGATCAGTTTAACTGGCCATACGCTATCGTATCTAGTCCGACGCCTGGAGCTGTGAATCCCTGGGAAGTGTCACTTGATCCCCCAACGGAAGTGGAAGTGGAGTCGAATATTCGGCTTCTGAAGAGGGGAAAAGCTGCCGGTCCCGACGAACTTCCCCCAGTTCTTTTCGAATTGGGTGGAGAAGTGCTGATGAAATCACTTACCTCTTTGCTTTGTGATAGGATTTTACGCAGTATTTGATCGATTCCGGAAACAATGTCAGTACAGCAGAGATTATGAGTGTTTATTGAACAGTGAATAGTATTTGAACGATCGAACTGGTTAATCAACAATATAGCACGTTGGCGTAGCAGTTCGCAGGTGAACGGTAATCGATCAGAAACAGCAAGCAGTCATCACGGACTTCAACATCCGTCAGACTGTCATGTGGACACAGAAGCATCCACCGGGTCGACTGTCACAATCTCACTAAGCGACAGCCGCGCAACCAATCCGACTGAAGGTCAGGTGAGCTCACACATGGCCGGTAGATGATTGGTGGGCGCAGTCGCATGTCGAACTTAAAGACAAACGTGAGTACTCGAAGAAATTGACCTGATATTGATATCAGGTCAGTATCAGATCAATACTCAGACAACATTGGACCAAGGCGTGGTTTGTTCGTGTAGTATACGTGTTCGCATTTGTGAACGAGTGCATGAGCGCCTGCAAGCAGTCGTGCCCATGTTTGACCGGGCGTGGTAATGAGTGCATACTTTCATTGTGCCTCTCCCAATGCAGTCATACCTGGGCGTGTACCATTAGCATCCACCTAGTTTGAAGTGTATGCCTAGTAAACGGCTCTCGCAGTCGATTCCAGCAAGCCCTGCTAGAAGTGTAGGGGATAAAGTTGTGTTGAGACCAACGCAGAACTTCTGTCAATGTTTTATTGATGCTTCTGATGACTATGCGTTCAAACCAGTTGACTTTCGAGAGCTGGTGCTGCTAACGCCACTGCATGGAACCTTGGGATACGCTAGCCGATCGCGGCGAGAGTGGGGAAACATTTTGTTCGTCGCATTGTTGGGTGCCTCACCTCTTCTATTACTGATATGCGAACATTGCGGTCCCTCTCTCAGGTCGTTATCTCAGATTTCTCCGTCGTGTTTGTTATGTGGATCTAAACATGCGGAGTTCTTACTTACACTTACAATATTGTCAGTGAGCCATACTTGCTTGTTTTTCTAGGATATTATTGACGTTCTTGTTCGGTGGTTCTACCGAAAACCAGGTTTTATTTTGTCTGTGCGGAGTGAGTTATATTGACGTGTGCCTAAAAATGCAGGTTTCTTTTAGTTGGGAGCTTGTTTCGCTGGTATTTATCGTCTATTTTTGTTGTAGGTATGCGACCGTTCTCATGCGACCTGTGCGATTCAGCCTTTGCTTACTCCGCAGCTCTGAAGAGGCACAAAGAAGTCGTTCACGACCGTAGGTTTGCCTTTAATGCTGTCGATTGAATGACTTACCGCTTGTTTTCCTCCTTTAGCTCCGGTCACATTAGCCTTCGATTTTCGAACTGTACGATGAACAGTAAAGCTACCTGATTAATGGAAAAATTTGTCCTCCGGAATGTAGCTCGAAGGCTTTCCGTTTCCTAACGGCCCTTTCATATTATTCACAGTTTGGATCCTCGGAAATCCGTAGTTAGAACACTGGCCTGGTTAACCAGGGGCTGAGATTTCAACTTTGACTGGTGGTGGTCAAAGGGATTAGGCATCTGTCACCAAAAGGTTATAGGATCGAATCCCAAATTCGCGACTCGCTTTAGAGGTAGATAGCAACTTGCCGTCGGTAGTCCTGATTGAAATCCTGCTGTGTAGTCCCTGTTTTCGCCCTCTTGAAGTGTACTTCCCTTGTGAACGTACATCTCTGTTTCTTTTCCTGACAGTGACCAACTAGTTTGTTCGTCAGGTTGACATCAATCAAAGGTATTTCAGCAACCCAAATCGGTTACTTGCTTGAACTTTTTACGCGACTATCTACTGCGAGAGGATAAGTTGGCTTCTTGGATGTCTCTGATTACGGGCCTCTATGCGTTACGATCTGCAGCGATGTCTGCACGCCGCAAAATCCAGTTACTGCACCAATCTCGTTCTCCGAAAACCGACCGAAGACCTGAGTGTCCGCATGTCCACCTTAATAATGCTATGCCACGTTGGCCACCAAGGTGGCATTTTCAGCCTGAACTGCAAATTCCGGAGGCTCGCACAAGCTGTTCTTTGATAGGCCAAAATTCATATTTTCTTTAGGTAATTTACCATTAAGTTGATGGTGTCCAGTAGGGGCACATATATGAATAGAAATCGTGCATGAAGCAAGAATACTGTTTTACCATATATGTTGTCGTCCTTGATTCGGCGTATGCATCCTTCAAACTATGCGTAGCCATATGCTGTCTAATTGGTTCCAGATAGACAACGGAAGAAATTGATAGGGTGAATTTCCTATTGGTAATATTAGTGCTCCCGGTTTGTGGATCTTGGGGAGTCCCTGCCAGCTGAGGACTATAATCGGCTAGTCTCAGCTGTTTGTATGCTTGCACCACAAAGAAATCATTGTCTTTCGGTTTTTTTCAAAGTAGCAGTTAATTTGCGCTTAGCTTACTGTCTTCAGTTGGAGAGGAGACTAAATCCATTCGCGTGTTTATCAACGGGATGTGCTGGAGTGAGCACTGTCTTTCAATTTTTTGACTGAATGATTGGAAATCGGCATAAAAACGTTACTGGACAGCTCTTTGAGGCAGCCGGATTTACCCAAACGTTCTTTGATGCATCAATGTGACACTGTGTTCGAATTCGCTGGAGCAAAAGTTGACGTTCCGTTCGTATTCCCGAAGATGTAAAACGAATCCCAAACATAGAGACGCTGTCATTTACACTATCGAGAAAAACATGCAGTTTACCTGGGACAACGTCACAACAAGACTGCGCCTTCACGTGTCGCGGCGAGTTGCATGCCTCCATGACCCAACGAGCTATACAGAGTGACTTATCTCAATCCGAAGAACCAATCATTCCTGGAAGGTCAATGGGTAGAAGTCTCATGAAGTAGCCTGTCTCCTGGTACTCCAGGTCGGTGGTAGATTTTAGCTGACAAATGGGTCCGAAAATTGAGTGGAAGAAAAATTTAACTGAGTAGATGGGCTTCCATTCAACCACTCCCCGTTACCTTGCGGCAGGCTTGTATTAGAATCGATGACTTTGGTTGAGAATCCTAATCGTTCTTCTGAATAACGGCTAGACCCCCTAAAACTAACTGTCCACCATTCCTCGTGAATTACCTGTTTACACATAATTTCGTACTGCGCAGGATGGTCGAGACCGCGCTGCCCATTGGAACGAGCGGGCTGAGTAGTGGTAAGTACGCTACTCCTCAAAGCTTCTTTTATTCAGTCTCTGTCTTCTCTCCCCAGTCGTTGTCATTTGCCCCCTCTAACTACCCATAATGACCCCATTTATAACATGTTTGAAACTATCAATGGTTCATTGTCAGATAGTGCTTTGTAACCTGCTAGCTCATATCCCCAAAGCAATAGTTGGAGACAATGGATGATACGGTTCAGTTCCACACTGATTGATGTTATTGTATTCGAAACCTTTCTTTTTATGGTTCTTCAACTTGGTATTTTGCAGTCGGTCTTTCATTATTCCCCGTTTTTTGCCTGTTTGAGTAGATGATTTTGTTAGGTTGCAACCACAACCAGAGCACGTTGATGCACGCTTAATGGTTGTCAAGAGTGAACTGAACTGAAAAAGAAGCTCCAGTTTTTCAAGCCTCGTCAACCTCTGAGTCTCGTCTCCTTCATCTTACGGATTGTCGCGCAAGTTGACCACCAGGCGTGATCAGCTTTAACAATGGACCCACTGGCACTCGTTTTTTGTTTCGTCAGTGAAACGCGAACTCAGGTTTTCACTGGCGTAATTCACCTAATTGCGCCAAATGTCTCATCAAGATGTTTCCCATGCACTTCAGGGGGCGATGCAACTCGCACAGTGGATTGGCGCAGTGTAGGAGTATTCGTGAGTTGCAGGATTGATGGGGACCTTTTCAACTGGATCCCGGTTAATAGTCGTTTCTGGGCCGTAACACCACAAGGATCAATCGGGGTTCGAAAGGGTAAGGGTGTTAGTCTTCTTATTTACTTCTGTGCAACTAGCTCCTGCGAGAGGATAATTCGGCATATTGTATGTCTCCGATTGCAGCCGTCCATGCAGTGAGGTCTACACGCCGCCAATTTCGTTCTTCGGAAACCGATTGAAGACCTTAGCGTTTCACGTCTGCGCTAATGGTGCCAAGCCACGTCTTCCAATATGAATAGGGTGACGACAATGGGCTTATTTTCGTTGACTCCGTCTGTAGTCAGCCTCTGCATCTGGGTTCCTTCAATGTGCGCACATTAATGCAGGCTGGCCAACAGGCGTGTTTGGCTCTGACAATGGACTCACTTTCGATTGATGTCTGCTGCGTGAGTGAAACACGAATTCAGGATTCGAGTAGAGTAATTCAACTAACTGCGCCGAATGTCTCGTCGAGGTATTTCCTGCACATTTCAGGAAACGAAGCAGCTCGAGCTGTGGATGAACGTGGTGGGAAGGTTGGAGCGGCCCTTTTAGATTGGATCCGGGTTAACAGTCGTTTGTGCACCGTGAGACTGCAGGGATCAATCATCATTTAGAAGGATAATTGTAATAAGCACAAGTTATTTGTCATCTCGACATACACCCCAACAGACTGCACGGATGACATTCAACAAGATGAGTTTTATGACGAACTCGTCACTCCTGTTCGGAAGAGGAAAGGCTCTGACATTTTAGTAATGGCAGGTGACTTTAGTGGACAGGTTGGAAAATTTAGTGTATCGGAAATCTGTTTAGGTTGGCGGTTCGCCTTACCTCCTCAGCGAACGAATAACGGGGAAAGACTTCTCAAATTTTGTGCGGACTATAACTTATTCCTGTGTAGTGCGAATTCCCGACACAGATCGTGTCGCACAGTGACATGGCGCTGTAACTCGTCAGGTATTCTGAGTCAGATTGACCATATTACAGTAAGCTACTGTTGGTGCGGTTCTGTCCAAAACTGTAGATTATACTGAACCACGTAGGTCGATTCGGGGCATGCGTTAGTTTTAATGCGAATTGTTTTGCTACTCAACGGCCAACGACGGAGGCCATACGATCGTAGTCATTCTCGACTTGAATGGCTCGTTCGACTCAGTGTATCGGGCAACGCGGACAGCATTATTTAGTGCGCTCCAGCAGGGTGGGATGCCAACGAAGTTCGTAAACCTGTTGCGAGCATTGTACTCGCATACCTTTGGTCGCGTGACGGTATACGGTGAACCACCAAGTTCATTCGAAACGACTAGTTGCGTTTGACAAGAGTGTCCCATCTCTCCATTGTTGTATAGCTTCGTCATGCAGGAGGTCATGGAAAATGCTTTAAGAGGTCTCTAGGATGTAGAAGTCGAACTGAGAAATGGAAGGAAGCTAAGTGATCTAGATAACACAAACGACATTGTTTGAATGTTCGAATCCGTGGACCGTGCACAATGCGTACTAGATAGACTCTTGAGATCGGTTGCTCGGTTTAACATGTGCTTTCCACGTTCGACATTGAAAGTGCTGTTGCAGGACTGGACGACAGTAGCGCCGAACTTGGTACTAGATGGAAAGGAACTAACGATTATGGACCGTTTCACTTGTCTTGGTAGTTGCTTGTCGAATAATGGTAGCTTCGCAATGGAGGTAAACACTCGTATATCGAAGGCTTGAGCAACCTCCGCTGGATTGAAGCACTTGTAGCGTCGGCCTGATATTTCACTGAATTTGAAAGGTCGTGTTTACTGCACTCACTTAGTTCTGTGGTATGGGCGTTAGAGATGGAATATGCGTGCGGGGGATGTTCGTCATTTGGAGGGTTTCGATCATCGATGTCTACGTATTATGGCTAGGATTGGATGGAGTGACCGGGTAAGTAATGTGAAGGTTAGGAATCTAGTATTTTGTGTGGGTTCTGAGAATACCTTATCTCAGCGTATGAAACTTAGTAGACTACGTTGGTTGGGTCACGTGTTGCGTATGGCAGACACTCGTCTATCATATCGTGCCCCATTTTGCGTTCCTCCGGTTTAGAACCCACTTGGTCCTGCCTTACATGACAGCTGATGCCAGAGACGACCGACTAGCTGTTGTATGGAGAACGACGAACCGTACACCCTTGGATTTCCCTAAATAGACTGAACGCGACTGATGTCCCGCAGACTGCTCTCGAACATGAATAAACTTTTACTGAATGCAAGACTAATCAGTTTTACTGAGGATGAACTTCGGTTTGAATCAACTATAAACCATATGTAAAATGCAGCCTTTGACTGGTTACAATGCCGCAATGGCCGACTACACCTTACTGAAAATGAATATGGTGCCAACGAAAGAATAAATCGGAAGTATACAAAAAAATGGATGCCGAAGTAAAATATAACCAGGCATAGGCAAAACGTGTCCAGACCATCGAAGATTGTGTGGCGGGATCACTTCTGTCGAGGGACGACTGTCTCTGTTCACACATGAGGGCGCACCTCGTCATTGTCCACCCGATGTTTTCACCGGACTCGAGGAATGTCTCTGAGACATTGGTGATCGAATATCCGAAGCCTGGAGAGACCAGGCCTTGCAGACGTTAAAGGAATCACTGCGAACTGTGGCGTTCTGCACACTTCTCGTGAAAGCCACGTATAATATTACTCCATATTTGTGGAAGGTTCGCAAAAGTTGCTCTGACTTTTGTAATTCATATTATGATTTCCTCTCCAACACCGTTCCCACCTGAGATGGTTAAATTCTTCGCTCTACGTCCAACGGGTTACAGGCGGTAAGTGGGGGCGCAGGCTACTGCTAGTCTTATGCGGGTACGTTGCACTCTGATGGTGTGGCGCACACGCCGTGCCCACATACGTTAATCACTAAGTGGTCTAGTGTCGAGTTGTCTGTGAATTGTCTCTTAACAAGGCGAGATTATCGGCACCTCCCAAGTTCCCTGGAAAGATTACCCAGAAAGTCGTTCTGCAGAATATCCTATATGTAAGTTTGAAGAAAAACGGGGATATGGGAAACCTTGTTTTACTTAACTGAAGACTATGATGGTTGACGAAACTAGCCATAGATTCCACCCCGACCTGATGTGTGACAGCATAAATTTAAGGACTGACATGTAATTCTCTCATGTTGCATTCCTCAACAAACAGTACAATAGTGCAGACCTGTCGGCGGAATCGAAGGCAGCGGGAATGTTAGACTTGGATAGCAAAGCGGCATCGAACTACTGGTGAGTGGTGAAGATTTTGGTCGGCGCTTCCCTGGCCAGCATGAAACCCAGCGTATTTCTTACGAGGTTGCACTTCACGCATGGTGCATTGCCTGCGGGGAATCGCGGACTCTAAATACCTTAATGCGGTCGGAATGGGGCAAGTATCCTTGCCGTTAGGGTACTCACGCACCTCTTAACAATTAAGGCAACACTCGATACCCCAATGAATTGGAGGCTTTCTCGAAATACCTTTGAGGTCAGAACTTGAATTTTTCTGACCATTTT
Organism: Fasciolopsis buskii; assembly: GCA_008360955.1. NCBI lineage: Eukaryota > Metazoa > Platyhelminthes > Trematoda > Plagiorchiida > Fasciolidae > Fasciolopsis > Fasciolopsis buskii. The sequence goes on along the minus strand of LUCM01005610.1, from coordinate 11,853 downwards.
TATTCCCCCATCTTCAAACAGAAATGAGAAAAAGTAATCGGGCTACGGCGTGTTATGTCGTCCTCAGGCTTGGAGTTCCTCTCGGAACCCCATCTGAAGACATGGTTTCCCAAAGAAACTACTTGTCAGAACAACTGATGGGAGCCGGCGCTCAAGATCAGTTGACCTGTACTTCGAAGTGCCCCGCCCTGGATACCTAATGCCATTGCTGATTTGGAACAAACAAACTGTCACATGAGGTTGATGAACTTTTTGGAATATCCCGCGGAAGACGCATGTTTCATCTCTGATGCACGGTGGGAGCGCTGAATTTCGCGGTTTGCATGCAAACTGGCGTTGACTTCACGTCTCATCAATAGAGAAGTGTTTGTAGTGTTTGTTGGCGTACCCTTCTTTTTGATTAGTAGTAAGTTGGCCCTATATAAAAGGGCCCCCTCGCTCTAATGTGATTAGAATAAATACCATAATCACCAGAAGAGTGTCCGCCTGCCTGAAAAGATCGTTTAGATGAAAGTCTGTTTGTAGTCGTTCAAAAAGATTAGAATCCTGTTTGGCGGCTCGATTCGCTAGTGATATCCCCCTACCGTCTCTCATGAATTGCACGATTACTACGTACTCTTTACTAAATTGGTCGTCGCGTAGGATAGTCAAGATCGCTCTTCATTTTTCATCGAGTGGTTTTGTTTGTGCTAAGTGTGCTGCGGCTCATAGTCCCTTCTCTTTATTTTACCCACCTTCTGTGCAACGGTCTCCTTTTGCTTCCTCTGCCTACTCGTAATGCTTTCATCAATAACGTGACTGACAGTCGCAACGATTCATTGTGAAATAGTCCCCTAATTGATTTTTGTTTGTTTGTTATCTCCCGAACGTACGCAAGAGATGAAACGATTTCAACTGTGGAGCACCGTGATGTAGAAATCGTTTTGATGAGGAAGGATGCAGCTACATTCTAGACCGGATTTTAGTCTATATTTTATACGCTCTACGACTCCAGGAGTCAGTTGGCTTTAGAAAGGGTAACTGTGTCAAGCGCAACTACTTCGTAGTCTCAGCTTATGCCCCAACAAACGGTTGCTGTGATCTTGAAAAAAATGCGAGTTTTATGATGAACTCCCACCTTGCGTTCACATTAGCAAAAACCTCTCTTGATGCAGGGTTGCAGGTGTTGATAATGCATAACTTGGAAAGCCTGACCGGAGTCTTTAATTCTCCAGTCTGAAAAGCGGGATAACGAGTCTTTGGTCCAACACGGGAGTGTGACGGAAAAAGTTGTGACAAAATTACCTGTGCACACTTCATCTTATTGCTGAATAAGTTTGCAGCTCTTCAGGATCTGTTGAGCTCTACAGAGAAACGGTGATGTTTTTCAAGTGACATGTTGTCTAGTGTGTAAATTACGTATGGGTCATCCGTGCAAGGAGAATGTTCTGATGTCAGTTGTTGTGCTTTTGTTGTAGGTTTACGGGCGTTCACGTGCGATGTTTGTAATGCACTATTTCCCTACGCAAAAGCTTTGAAGCGACACAAAGAAACCGTTCACGAACGTACGTTTATCGTGTCTTCCATCAGTTGAATGAATTTTGCAGGTATCTCGTTCTTTTTTCTTGGATCTCTACCCGGTCTATAAAATCCAGGCTTTCCTTCGTAATTGCGGTTTATGAGATTTATCATGACAATGACTTTGGGAATCTTCTTGTGGGTATTGTTAGGCATTTGTATAATAGCCAAATCGGAGACCTGTTGGCAATTTTACTTTACTTGCAGCAGCCGCTGCTCATCTTTAGGCATGCAGTTTGTTTATCTAGCGGTTGTCAATGGGTGCATTCTGTTATTGACAGGAACGTATCAACTTTGTTGTCCAACCACCGGACCCGATATGGTGCTTAGATGTAGAGAATATCTCGGGGTCCGTGTTCTTAAGGTATAAATTAATTGACTGGTTTGAGTTTAGATTGGGAATAAACTTATTTGCAAGAAAAATCAAGGAAGTCTGACAAACTATTGAAAATCAGGTTAGTTATTTGCGACAGAGTTGCACGCCACATGGGCAATTCCCAGACCATACATCGAGAAACGACCACATTGCTTTTGATTTGCATTGTCCGTGCATAAGGTCCTGAAGAAACTGTTGAATGCTGTAACTTTACAGTCCCCCTAGCGAGATCCTGCGATATTTTCATTAACAACCAATCCTTTCGTTCGTTATTCTGGTTGTCCGCGATCTTCGCAGATTTCAAAATTTTCCTAGTACGATTGATCTTCCTTGCATATTATCAGCGCTGCATCAGGGAATATCATGACTGAGGCATTGGACTCACAATCGTTCGTCCCGTGTTTGTCCCATTTGCATGTGCACTGGTGAGGATTCCTAATGAGGGTGAAACAACTGTGCGCTGCTCCAGTGGTTTCTTAATGGCCAGTTGAACGGTAATGTCACAATAAACAATCTCATTAAAATTATCTGATTTATTCTGGTCATGCTCCGATTTTTTCGTTTGTGATTACTATGGTCAGTGACTGACCCATCAATACACGTTGCATCGTTATTGGCCCCTCCAACGCAGCAAACGTGCATAAAACGACGAGGATGGTTTTAACACCTATGCTTCTTGTTTTAATCTTGGTAAACTGCGTTCGCGATCTTGCCTTCACGACGCGAGTATTCAGTTAGCTACCTTATCGCTTTGTATTTTCTAATTGGTAGTTGATGCATGGTTGCAGTGGATGGGCCATGTCTCATAGCTACTAGGCTCCACTGCACGGGCAAGAACCAACGGAGAACCTTGACCCTGAAATTTTGAGTGGCTTGGAAACGCATGAGGTTTCAATAGGTCAGGCGTGGTGACGAGCCCGACTGCAGCGAGTGGTGTCTACCACAAAAATGAGCGGCAATCCTGGCATTCGAACCCCTCATTCTTTCAGTAACAGACGTTTAAGGCACTATCCGAAGTCTGCATATTTTCTAAGTTTAATACGTGTTCAAACGTCGGGCGCGTTGAAGTGACTACCGTGTTCAGTATGTTGCTTCACCCGTACCAAGAAGAAAAATGATAATGGCTTTTGTTTTGTTTCTGTTTCAGGTATACGGCGGTATGCTTGCGATGTTTGCCAGTCGGCCTTTTTCAAACCGTGTTTATTAAGGATGCACAAGGAAAATGTTCACCAAGGTAATTTGGGGGTTATTGAGCGTTAATCACTAATATATATATATATATATATATATATATATATATATATATATATATATATATATATATATATATATATATATGGGTTGCGTATTTCAAGAAACTTTAATGCCACTGTTTCCACGTGAAGATTGTATTGTATTGTATTTTTACGTAAAAACAATAAGTAATCTCACATTTCAGTCGAAAAATTTGAGCGTAAAAATAGAATAGGAAAAATAACTACCTCGTTAAAATTTATAAAAAGATTCATCGAGGAATAGTCATTGCTCATTATAATAGGTTGCTCAGGAATTTGATCACGGTTCGTTAAAATTCGTGCTAAATATGGGCCAGTGGAGTTCCTATAAATATTGACTAGAGGGTATCGAACGAAAGGTGGATTGTGTAGAAATATGAGATTGACACTTTGAAAGATCGCTGTGCAGAGGATGCGTGGGATCAGAAAGAATTTTGTGAGCATATTTTTCACACGCTGATTAGTGATGATCACGTAGATTAAACGACAACTCAGTTAGTGATATGAAAGACACTAGTAGTTGATAGCCCCCCAACGAAGAATTTTGAAGTCTTTTTTAAGTAAATCTGAAAAATCAACAGGAGGACAGGAAAGGAGGTTTGGAAAAACACATTGGTATACAAATCGGGAGATGGTGCTTTGTTTCACCTTGCAGTATGGAAGCTTTCCGATTTGAAATGACAACTGTCGGAGGTTCTTTACACAGGTGGGAATGTAGAAAGTCCCCTTCAGATTTTTATCAGTAGTAACTCCTAGATTCTGAGTTGATGGAAGTCGTTTCTGAAGGCCAGGCTGACCGAAATGGATCACTTGAGAAGGAGAATGCGGATGGCTGATTTTTACACTCTATGAGGTAACATATCCGGGTGGTTTTTTATAACTGTGCGAATGATAACTTGGTGCGAGAGAGTTGTTGTCAAGTTTATAGAATACGTCTCTTTCCAGCTCGCCTTTAATCATGACATAAATCGACGGTGAAGAAGTTTGGAATGTGACTTGCTGCAGTTCATGTGCTGGTTTACAAAGCTTGATTCAACAACGGCTTTTATTTCAGTGGCAAGAACCATTCATATTGTGTGCGCGTTTTATATCTGTTAGTACGGCAATCTCCCCTATTCTGTAACTGCGCATGTTCAAGTGTCGAATGACGTTTCAAATGCAGAAGTAAGTTGAACTGGGAAAATTTCCGTATGCAACTAAACACACTAGTGCCCAGGGGATCGAATTCATAAGCGAAGAAGAATGTTGAACAACACTGCTGTTCTTGGAGGTTCCGGTCAAGGGAAAAGCCGACTACGAATGAACGTATGTTGAATGTCAACAGCGATCGTCCAAAATTTCACCTAAGTGGCTGCAAGTGAGCACACGTCGCAGCACAATAGAACCATGGGAGACCGAATGACGCTCACTTTTAAGCTTGTTCAGTGCAAACACGTGCCCAAAGAGTTTCATTGACTCTTGTACTTGGAGCAGGTACAATGTGAAAGAGAGGAACAATATAAAAACAGTATCCATACCTTCGGGGAATACCAGAAGCTACACCATGTCGGCCATAACATCGTTCAGTATCCGAATCGCTCACAAACCCATCGGAAAACCTCGACCCGCCTTGTTTAGTGGCGAAGACTCCATGGTTCATCATGATCAATCCGGAGTAGTCTGCGCCATTCCGTGCGTGATGTGTGATAAGGAGTACATTGGCGAGTCAGGTAAACAACTACGCACTCATCTACGCGGACACAAAGTAGCCTTTCCATGGGCTGATCCACCCTGGCAGATTTGGAACCACTGCACGGACAGGCCACGAGATCGAAATCGACAACGCAGAAGTGATTGCCCGAGCTAGAAAAACGGGGAACGTTTGATCCTCGAAGAGCTCCATTCGATCAATTCCTTCAGTCGACACGCAAAAATCGATAAACATCACGTCACCCTCCCAGTCGCACACTGATTCACTTACGTCTGGTAACGAGTCCTTGTCAGGGTCGAAACGTCAAAATGATCATTTTATAACTCAGCGGACGCCTTCAATATATATTTATTTATATTCCACATATCTCTGTGCAGACCATGTGCCGTCTATGTTATGGCAGAGAAAGTAATCAATGAGCGACAAATAGGAAATTACAATTAATTTGCATGTATCGCCGCGTGCGATAGTTTCTTTGTCTTTCAGCTACGCGTCGTTGTCATTTATCGGGATCCATGAATCCTCTGTGAACTGAATACCTGGTGGCCCAAGCTAAAGTGGAGAGTGCACTTAAGGACCACTGTCCTGAGCGTTTGATCGAATGGTCTACGTCACATGCAATGAGAAAATCTGAGGACCAAGTGAACCACTGAACGCTCAGTTCGTACGCTATTCAGCAGGTCCATATATCCTGAAAGTCATCTATGCTCGGAATGGCTTGAGAAAGGGAAACATCACCGGCATACTTAAACAGATGACTGGCTGAGCTGGTTTATAAGTCGCTGATGACAGTAAAGCGGATGGACGCTGAAAGAACAGCACCCTGTATCACGCGCGGTTTGCTGAACAACGGTTTTGACGTTTTACCGTCCATTCCTGTTCGGTTAGTGAAATAATCAGGCAGTCTCGATTATAATGAACTGTGACAACCAAATTTTTCGAGTTTGTGAAGTAGAAGAGACCGTGGGACTGAGTCAAATGCCGTCGAATAGTCCAAGAAAGCGCAACGCACAGATTTTACTGATGCGTTTAAGGACTTGCAAATGTGGTGAATAGGGGAGGCAACGGTGTCCAAAGTGGACCTGGTTGATTTATGGACAAACTGAAAAGGGTCGTCAGGGGGATACGTAGAAGAACGCATGCGTCTTAGTATAGCGCGCTCCATCAGTGTGAGACTAGAGGATATTAAGACGACGGGGCGAAAACGTTTTGCCAAAGCAGTAAAACTGGTAGACTTAGGGATAGAAATAATAGTGACGGGTCAGGGATAGAAGATGAGATTAATGATGAGGTAATGAGAGAAGTGAATGCATCCATCAGAGTCACAGCACCATGCCATAAAAGACCTGAGGACAGAGTGTCATGACCAACCGCTGTGGTAATTTTAGTGGTGCGCAGAAAATCGAGCACCTCTTCTCTAGAAAAACATATAACCGTCATATCATAACCCTGACCAAATATTATCGGGGTATAAATGGGGAGAATGGATGAAAACACTATTGATGCTGTCGACATCCGCAGAAGTTTTCGTATGCCTATCTTCTTCCCACATAACAGTCAACTGCCTTTGCCAAAGGATTCGATTATTGTTACCACTCAAGAGTTGGCTGACGAATGAAGTGTCGATGTATTTAATTTCCGCTTTACTAGGTTGGAAATGTACCGCACGTTTGAGTTATTACGGGGTGCTCGTTGCATCTTCGTAGAGATTTCAGTTTCTGGGCGAAGATACTGCCATTTGAGACGAATAGTATTTCTGTGGGGCAGCAAATATCAAAGATTGCGTTGGCCGTCTCTGTGAAAAGTTTGACATTGTCATTGAGCAGGGGTTCAAAAGAGAGACATGTGGATACGTGGGCAAAGGATTTCTGAGGAAGAATAAGGTTGTTGTGTGAAAGGTTACGTACACGAACTCGGATCTGATTTGTTCGCCTGAAGGAATGGAAAGGTGACCTAGAGTATATTTTGGGCCTTAAGAGAAGCAAACAATGTTCGCTGCTTGAAATTGAAGCACGCAGTTTGAGGGCAAATAAATCGGGTGGTTTATAATAACTATCTAGAATAGTGTGAGAGACGCAGAGATCAGTCAGATCAAACACAGTCAATGGTAAGGTAGGTGCATGATTAAACTCACCCACAATAAAATGCAGATTATCCTGAAGAAGAGGAATAAAAAATGCTGGAAGGGTGAAAAAAAGATGAGATATTTTGTTGCGAGCTAAAGAGGGCGATTTATAAATTGGTTATGATAGTGCTGGTATGACGAGAAAACCTCGGATGACACTGTCACGAGACAGTCAATTCCGTTTAGCGAGTACGTATAAACAACTTCGGACTTGCTAGGCCAGGAGTTTGTGTATGTTGCCACACCGCCTCCCTTCTTCCTGTTCAAAACTGTCCTGCTGATGGAACCTGAAGCTGTCTATCGACACAAGTGAATCAGCGATATCCGGGTTCAGTCACGATTCTTATATGCAGATGACGCACGTGTGAACATGGATTGGTGATTGAAATGTAAGGGACAGATCTGACGTTCTCGTAAATAGAAAACGGATGTTGGTAATCAACAATCCCGGAGTGGACATCTTGGCTGAAAGGGTGCATTTAAGAGCTGCCTGCCGGCCAGCACGAGTATCTCTTTGAGATCGGCGAGAGGATCGTTGGGGTGCAGCCATGCGTGATCCCATTACATGTTGGAAAACGATACGGCTTTTGAACAAAAGCAATAACGAGCGATGGTAGCGGCGAACGGAGACCATATTCGAACCAAATATTCGAGAAGAAAACAACGAAATAAGGATGATACCGAATTGTACCGCAGCCAGTCAAAGGGCGCGCGTCTTTCCGTCAATAATCTTTATTCTGTCCGGTAGATCCTCCTTTATTGCAGCCCAACAATTATACAGACTTCCAGTCTGTCTGACAATAAAGCCATTAAGAACCGGGATAGTTTTTAACGGTTTGGGTTTCCATTGATCACTGTAAAGGCTTAAGGTAATTAGATCATATGTTGCGCATCCCTGTAGATCTTTAGATTTGCTTCATCCAGTTCATTGAGGATAGATGTAGATGGGGCGTACGACGAGCTGTTCCGTATGTGATGTAGGAAGGAGTCTGAAAGATCCAATCAATGAAGGGTTTTGTGTAGATACAGTTAGGACAGGGGATGCGGTCCACATTATCCCCCTACATAAAGGTCGGAAACAGTATATTAATGCTAAATGGTGCAGTCGGAGACGTTCTGGGTTTCGAACTTTTCCTATCGCTCTGGTTCTCACTGTTTCTTTCCTGTCCGTCCCTATTTAACACGTTTTTCATTTACCTCTGATTTTACGGGGCTGTGCGGTGTCAACTTAAACCGGACCAGTTCATTACAAAATCAATGGCTGTTAAACAGATTCGGTCTTAACTGCATTACAAAGAGATAAGACGAGTAGACTGGGGTGATTAGTGTGTGAAACATTGTTTTATCTCAGTTAGATAAATATTGTAATTTTGGTTGCCAATTTCTCTTCTTGTTCTAGGCATGCGACCGTTCGCTTGTGATATTTGTACTCGGGCTTTTTGTAGTCCACAAAAGTTGAGCCGGCATAAGAGTGCTGTTCACGAAGGTAAGATTGAAGTGGTTGATCTGTTCAATTAGGGCTTTGTTGATTTTATCACTATTCCTCCGTCCTTTTTGGGACGCCTCGTAGTTTGCTTTCAGATGGCATTGATGTGACCATTTTTACCGTTACTCGCGCTCGTCGGGGGTGTGCATCCTATTTTTCTTGCTGGTGAGAATGTTAGTGAAATCAATTGTGTGGACTTTTCATTCCATTCAGAAGTTTAAGCTTCAAGCAAACAAAAATTCTCAGTTATGATAGTTGAGAACATATTCTTCACTTCCGTTGTTAAGATTTAAACAACGAATGTCGACGACTATTTTCGAGTTTTGCACTGTCATAATCTGCGAATTGCTGACCGTTTATTGTTTTGTTTGAAGGTTAACTGGCAGTCCAGTCAGTGAGATTGAAGTGACACGAAATATGATTTATAGGGTAAGCAGTTTAGTTCTCTGGAGCAAGATGTTTTCAGAATTTTCAATATTTTGGCGATCTGAACATCACACAAGAGATGTACATTTATCTCAGAAAGTATGTAGGAAGATGTCTAGTTTGTTAAATGGTCTATATCATGTAACTCGTCTTACTACAATCGCCGACAGCAAAAGTGGTGATATCAGTTGTTCTAAGTATTTTGTGAAAAATTCTTAACCCATCTCGTGTTCTTTTTCAAGGTGTGCGGCCGTTCGCATGCGACACTTGCACAGCTACTTTTGCCTATGCAGCCGCTCTTAGGCGGCACAAAAAAGCTGTTCATGAAGGTAAACGTCATGTAACTGGTCTGTTTTCATTAAATCAGATTGATTATGTTCCTTGTGACAGAGCATTACATTTTACTCTTGTTGGAGTAATAGGTGAACAATGTCTATAATACGATATTATCTGAAATTCCCTCCAGTATGTTCGATGTTGACTTGCGTAAATCACATTCGAATGCCGTTACCGCAGCGATACGGTGGGCCGAATGTTGTCGGTTAGATTCCAGTTTTCTAAATTCTTAATAAGTCGTTGGATTCCCGATGCTCTACGGCAAACGCATGGGTTTTTCCGAATTTTATTTTACAGTATTTTCCATTAAATAACATATCCAAATGTGTTGAGTGCATATCATTGCTTGTCAGTTCACTCGATTGGACTACTTGTCTTATTTAAGCCGCGGATCCCTGCAACAAAGCTTCGGGTTGAAGGAAATCGATGTGCAACGAATAGAATATTCACGATGAACTCATCATCATCGTTCAGCGTTAAACAGCAAGGCAAGCCCCACTGACCGGTGCCTTTCCCCAGAGTTACAAGTTTATATAAAAAGAGTGAATATTCAATGGGAAAAGGGAGTGGACCTACACAGGCGGGAAAAGATGAGATGCTGCTGCGGCCAACACACGGAACACAGCCTAACTGTACAAACGCACGTGTTTTTAATCATTCTGATTCGATAGAAAATGACACCACGATCGTCACTGTTTACCATTCACTGCCATATCCTTCAGTGTCTCCAGCCAGCAAGTCAACGAGTCTTTCGGACCCTAACCACGAAGACGTGAGACACCTACTTTACCTAAGTTCGCTGCACATTTTCTCATCCCACGTTGCCACNGTTCGCTGAGGAGGTAAGGCGAACCGCCAACCTAAACAGATTTCCGATACACTAAATTTTCCAACCTGTCCACTAAAGTCACCTGCCATTACTAAAATGTCAGAGCCTTTCCTCTTCCGGACAGGAGTGACGAGTTCGTCATAAAACTCATCTTGTTGAATGTCATCCGTGCAGTCTGTTGGGGTGTATGTCGAGATGACAAATAACTTGTGCTTATTACAATTATCCTTCTAAATGATGATTGATCCCTGCAGTCTCACGGTGCACAAACGACTGTTAACCCGGATCCAATCTAAAAGGGCCGCTCCAACCTTCCCACCACGTTCATCCACAGCTCGAGCTGCTTCGTTTCCTGAAATGTGCAGGCGCAGTTAGTTGAATTACTGTACTCGAATCCTGAATTCGTGTTTCACTCACACAGCAGACATCAATCGAAAGTGAGTCCACTGTTAGAGCTAAACATGCCCGTAGGTCAGCATGCGTGCGACTGCGCACACTAAGGGAGCGAAGTTCATATGCTGACGAGCGTGAGCCAGCAGATCGACAACGAATTTCTACACCTTTTGACAATGTAATATTGCGAGCATCGGGCGTGTTGTTAGTGAGAACATTGTGGGTAGGCAGAGGGGGCAAACAGAGTGGGTTGGAGGCAGAAGAGACACGTTGAACAAAAGGATAAATTGGAGTAGAATCGCTATCGTATTAACGACTTGCTGACGTTTATACTAAATGGACAACTCTAGAGGAATGGCAAGGTTGTCAAAGAATCTTTATATCCGCGTGTTTTACCTACTGCATATCACCAGAAAGGTCACACCTAGACTGAGTGTCCTTTATCACCAAGCGGTGACGAGCGTATGCTGACTACTCGGTTTTACAATTTCCAACGTCGTCAGTGTGTCCATTTCGGTTCAAACTGCCAGCAAACAAAGAATCTAATTTGGAACGCCGGACTACTCTGTTATGAAAATGAAGCACCATGTGACACATGTAGGGTGCCTTAAGTCCACATAGAAACAGGTAAATCTCAATGGATTTGGTGGAGATACTCCCTCGCATTTCGGAACCATGTGAGAAGAGTACCTTTTGCTGTCATAAACGGATTTGCCTTGGAAACGGTTAATCAAACAGCGACGTTGGCATTAAAAAATCAACCACATCCACCTGAACCAATCACAATATGGTGGACAATGAGATACTTACATCCATGTGCGGCTTCCTTGTGTCGCCTCAACGCTACTGTGTCCGAAAACCCCAAATTACAAGAATCGCAGGCGTACGGCTTTATACCTTAAAGCAGAAAATGTATCGGAAAATGAAAAACGATATCAGACAGAGAAATATAGTGGATGACAAATGTTCTGCAGGCAGATGAAATGAACTGAAATGGATATTTACCAATTAATCTAACACGATAACGATATCAATGATTTTAAAAATTATTTGATCAAAAGCTATGAAAACGGTTACGATTTTCAGTGGAAGGGACAACATACAGGTTAACACGTAGAGTACATATTTTGTATGTGGTCCAAAACGCAGTGGTTACCATCACAAAAGATTACGCTGGAAATGGGTCTGCACTAATACTGAAAACAACTAAGTCTACATAGAACAAAGAATAAGAAGTTCATCATGACTGTCAAAACGAGAATACACTTTGACGTGGTGTGACAGCTTGCGTGCCTCCATGATCCAACGAGCTATACAGGATGGCTTATCTCAAGCCGAAGATCCAGCCATGCCTGGAAGGT
>LUCM01005609.1:88804-135583 GCA_008360955.1 Fasciolopsis buskii | reverse complement strand
AATAATAGATATATATATATATATATATAGACTGATAAATAGATAAATAGATCGATAGATAGATAGATAGATAGATAGATAGATAGATAGATAGATAGATAGTTAGATAGATAGATAATTAGATTAGATAGATAGATAGATAGATATACAATCATGGATATGTAGATAGTTAGATATGAATAGATTGATAGAGATTTGTGGATATATATATAGATAGATGTGAATAGATTGATACATAGATGGGGATATATAGAAAGATAAATGTGGATTGATAGATAGATAGATAGATAGATAGATAGATAAATGACTAAATAATTAGATAGTTAGATAAATAGATGAATAGATAGATAGGTAGATTCATAGATATTTAGATGTGGATATATATTTATAGATTTATAGATTTATAAATAGGTATGTGTATATATATATAGATATCTAGATAGATATAAAGATAGATAGGTAGATAAATAAATGGCTAGATGTATATATATAAATAGATATTTTTATATGTGTGCATATATATGCATATGTAGTTGGATACTTGGACAATTAAATTGATATATTGATAATTATTTAGACGGGTTTATATTGATATTTAAATATGTGAAGGGTCAATTCGATTTATACATATCTTAATTTTAGGTAAATAAATAGATGTGGATATATAGATAATTATTAGATAGATAAATATATATGTATTTTGATATTTATATATGCAAATAGATAGATCGATATATATGCAGATCAATGTGACTAAAATTATAGATAGAAAAATTTTGTTTTAGATTTAGATACTTAGATTGTCAGATATGTAATTAAATAGATAGATATGTAGATGCAATAATATTTGAATGGGTAAATTAATGGTTAGATCAATGATTAGGTTGACGGATGTTTGTGGACAAAGTTATATACATATTGATATATGGATTGATAATCCGTTCTGTTGATTGAATCATAGACAGAATGGAAATTAGATAGATAAACAAAATGATTTATTGATAAATTGCTAGATTGATATATATATAAGTTGACATATTGATTGAAATATACAGCGGTAGATTGATGTTGATATGTATAATGATAGATAAGTAGATAATTAAATCCATAGACAGCTAGGGTGATAAGTAGAGCAATGTATATAAATCCATAGATATATAGATATACATATAGATACATAGGTAGTTAGATAGATAAATTGATAGAGAGATAGATAGACAGGTAGATAGAAATCAGAATTGATGATAGATATAGTTGCACACAGACATATAGTTTGATAAGTAGATAAATGTGGATAGATAGTTCGATCGAATAATAGAGAGAATGGTATATAGAAAAATGAATTGATAGGGGTGCATAGATAGATAAATAGACAGATAAATTTGATTGATTGATGTGTTGATTGGTAGATACATATGTGAATAAATGTCTGAATAAACGGTTAAATTATCTGATAGAGTTATAGACAAAACGATAGATAATTATATAGATTGGTAAATAGTTACATATTCAGCGAGTTAGATAGATAGATAGATAGATGGATAGATAGATAGATATATAGGTAGATCGATAGATAGATCGATAGATGGACAGATATACAGAGAATTTGATCGATAGATCGAATGAGATATAAATAGATAGAAATTTAGATAGATAGATGAATAAATAGGTAGATAGATATGTAGATAGAGATTTAGATGGAGAGTTACATCAATATAATTGGTGATTGGATTAATGGATAACTTATTTGACAGATAGATAAATGGTTGGATAATTAAATAACTCGATGTGGGTATGTGGATCGTTAGATACACATATCGAGAACTACAGATAGCCAGGTAGAAGGTTACACATATGTGGATATATTTACATATATATTAATAGAATATTGGACCTTTTGGTAAATCGATAGCTAGATTAATAGCGGGATAAATTTACAGATGGCTAGATTGTTGAATAAACGATGAATAGATAGATATATAGATAAATGGAGAGGTAGATGGATTGATTGACAGAGAGATAAATAGATATATTTGTATATATAGATTAGGATTGATGGATAGATGTATAATTAGATAGATAGAGAAGTGTGTAGATAAGTAGGTAAATAGGTAGATGGATAAGCAAATAGATTGACAGATCGATACGTAGATAGTAGAATGAATTGTTGGATAATTATATAAAAAATATTTACATGGATATTTGAAGAGACAGATAGATAGATGGATATATATACAAGTCGATAAATATATAATAAGAAATTTAAATAGAAATAGCTAGATAAATGGAGAGAGAGATTTTTATTGAAAGATGTACAGATGGAGATATAGATAATTGAAACGGCATACAAATTGCTATTATTTTTTAGAAAGACCGGTCGTTAAATAGAATAGTGTTGATCGATAGATAGACAGATAGATAGAAAGATAGATGGATAGATAGATAGATAGATTGATAGATAGATAGATTGTGAAGTAGTTAGCTAGTTAGATGGAGAGATAATTAGATAGGTAGATAGATATATAGATGGAGAGAAATATAGATAGATAGATAGATAGATAGATGTGGATAGATAGATATATAGATAGATAGATTTGGAAAATTAGATAAAGATATTGATGAATAGAGTGATAAATATACATTGATAGATAGATTCATAGATGAATATATATATATATATATATATATATATATATATGCATAGATGGATAGATAGATAGAGAATTAGATGGATAGATCGATATATAGAGAGATATTCATACATAAATAGACAGACATATACTGATAGATATAAACATACCTAAATTGATGTTGTCATTTAGCTAGACAAAGATGGTAATAGAGTTGTGTTCATAGGAGATATATAGACAGAAATATATAGATAGTTATAGTGATAGTCAGTTGTTGGGATAGATAGTTTGATAGGCATATATAGATAGAAAGATAGATTTTTAGATAGAAAAATATAAAGAGAGACTGATATATAGTTAGAAAGATATATGCAGATATAAAGATAGGTACATCTGTGGATAAATGGATAACTTGATTGACAGTGCAATAGATAGATAAACATATCGACAGACAGATTGATAGACAGGTAGATAGATGGATATATAGATGTATAAATAAGAAGATATACAGTGTGATAATTGTATAGATAGAAATTTATAGATAGATATCTAGGGAGATTAAAAGATGGTTAGATGGACAGAACGATATATAGTTAGATAGAGCGATAGACAGATTGGTAGTTGGGGTTTGCTATATCGATATACATATATAGACATATAAACGGCTACTTAAGTAAATGATGTTAAACAATAAAATAGATAAATAGAGTTCTGTTGATGGATAGATAAATAGATAGACAGACAGCTAGATAATAATGTAGAAAGACAATGAGATAGATGGAGATATATACAGTTAATTTGATAGTAAGAATTATAGATAGACATTGAGATATTCAGGAAGAATAATAGAGGATGGACAGATAGGTAGATTGGCAGATCGATAGATATATAGAGATGGAATGTGTTATAGATAAATAAATAGATATGAAGAATGATAGATATGGCGTCAGATAGGGAGATAAAGAAAATGTTGATTGATAATTAGATGGACACCAAAACTGGTAGATTGATAGATAGGTAGATAAATGGATAGACAGTTGGATTGTTAGATAGGTAGATAGAGAATGTGGGTAGTTAGATAGATAGATTGATAGATAGATATTTAGACAGGTATGCCAATATATTGATAGATAACTAGCTGTATAGCTAGACAGATAAAAGGACATATATAGGTGGATAGATGGTGAGATGGTGAGATACTTATACATAGGTATATGTAGTTAGATATGTTGAGAGATGCAAGCATTTGAATCAACTTTGGTGAACACTTGCTATCAATATCATGGCGCTAGACATACAACGAGTGGGTTATTAAAACCAGAACATAAGAGGCGGGTAACCGAACTGCAGAAAAATGCTGACATCATGTTATCAAGACCAGATAAGGGTGCAGGCATAGTTCTCCTGAACAGGTCTGACTATGTAACGAAAATGGAAGCCATTCTGACTGAAAAATCTAAATTTGCAAAAATGACGAACGAGAATGATAAGACGCATCAGATAGAAAAATCGTTGTCTAGTATCTTGAGACGACTAGGACAAAGGGATATCATAGATTCGACGACATTCGAACAAATTCGGCTTACGGGAACTACTATTCCGAGATTGTACGGCCTACCCAAAGTACCTATGAGGCCTATTCTCGACATGTGCAATTCGCCGTACCATGCTGTGGCAAAATGGTTAGCTTGGTTAATGGAACCTGTTAGACGGAAGTTAGCGAAACATAGTCTCAAAGACACATTTGAGCTTATCGATTCCGTGAAAGAATTAAATATGAAGGGACGAAGGATGCTTTCTTTAGACGTCACCGCCCTTTTTACCAACGTTCCGATCACGGAGACAATCGAATACCTCTGTGACTACATCGAGAACAATGGCTTAGCGACAAGTCTTCCGATAGCAGACTTGAAACAACTATTGTTCTTTTGTAGCTACAACGTCCAATTTAAATTCAATAATCAAATTTACCGTCAAAAGGACGGCGTAGCGATGGGATGCCCACTCGGTCCGCTACTAGCTGACATTTTCATGGCAAAGCTGGAACGTGGACCACTCGAGTCGTCAATACAATCGCTCTACTTATACAAGCGTTATGTGGATGACATCTTCTGTGTACCCAACCCCTCGACTAAAACTAAACAACTGTTGAATGTGTTCAACTCGGCTCACGCAAATTTGAAATTCACATCAGAGATGGAGCTGAACAGTGAAATAGCTTTCTTAGATGTACGACTAAGTCGTCGAGAAGACGGCTCAATTCGGTGATCAGTACACAGGAAAGCCACATGGAATGGGCAATACATCAACTTCCACAGCTTTGTACCCCTTAATGTGAAGAGGAACTTAATTAGATGTTTGATTGTCAGGGCAAAAAGAATATGCACAGAAGATACTCTTGAAGCCGAACTGCAGACGCTCAGAAGAGTATTCACTGAAAATGGTTTCCCAATTAGATTAATCGACAAGATGTTGGAGACAGAACAGGAAGTTCCTAGGAGGGCGACGGTGGAGAGAAAGCCGGTATACATATCTCTGCCATTCAAAGGTGACACGCTAGCAGAAATAGCACGACGAAGACTGACTAGTGATATCAATAAGACATTCTACGCAGCCAAGCTTCGTATCCTGTTCAAATCCCGCCCCGTAGTGTCATTATGGTTGAAAGACAAAGTCCCTGATTCTGCAGCCTCGTTTTGTATCTATTCATTGAAATGTTCCTGCGGGACAATGTACATCGGCCGCACGACCAGGCGCTTGTCTGAACGCATCCGTGAGCACCACCCGGCATGGTTAGGCACTGAAACAATTAAGTCACTTAATAGCGCAGTGGTTTCACATTTAGCACAGACTAACCACACCGTGATTGTGACGCAAGATTTCCGGACCCTGTATAAGGTCAGAGGTCAACAATCCAGGTTGGCAAAGTGTCGCCTCTTGAGCACTGCGGAAGCTGTCGCAATCCGTCTTCACAATCCTCCACTTTGTTCTCAAAAACAATTTGTGGTTGCGCTTCAACTCCCTTGGCCCACCCCCCGTCCCAATACAAACCCTAGACAACAAAACAATTAACACGACAAATCCCTTCCCCAAACATATTTATAAATGACTAATCCAATCCTTCCTATAGTGAAAATATTTTGTCAAGATATATATATAGTGATGTAATGGCATGAGTACGAATCACTGAAAACGAGCTTGTTCGCCAACTTGCACTGATAGATGTATAGATAGTTCAATGTTATTCAGTCGGACACCTTGCCTTTTCATTTTTTGTCCTGAATATGATAATGATTTTCTTCACCTCATTGCCATCTTACCATGTGACACCTTAGAGATAGCTTCGAACTTAATACTACTGATTTTTCTCATCAGTGTTATGTTTCGTATATGGATGGATGAATAAGCTTGCTCGGAAGCGGTTATTGCTGCTCTTCAGGTATGCGTACCCGGCATTCTGTCCAACCATCCCTATACTAGTGCACTTCTTTCTTGGTTTCTCACTGACATCTATTTTGAATTGTTAGATGGTCCGTCATCCATTCACGCTCCTAACGATTCAAATGAGAATCTAGTGTAAATGCCGTAGACTTTCCTCAAGGAAGACATGAGCAGCCCGGCCAGATTTTGGAACTAGTGTTGTTTCCAACGGAGTGACTGCGAGATGCTGGCATATTTTAACGGTTTTGTAATTACACCTGATTATTCGTTTTCATTCCAAATGCACTTCTCATGATTACGAAATCAACGGGTGCACCTGTGGTTTGTATAGCAGCTGCGCATTAAAGGGGGATAAAGTTCGTTCATTGTTCATGTAAAGGCTGTGCTCTATTCTCAAAAGCTAATCATGAAGTTGAAAAACGCCCTAGAATAATGCTTTGTTTTTCACGGAAAAGGTCATGAGGAGGCACTGTACAGCAAATAGTGAGCTTTCAAGCAGTCATATTCATTGGCCAAATGCCTACAGGACATTTAGTAATGTCAACTCCGAAAATCTTTATGTCTGATGGAGAAAGAATTTTAATTTTTCTTACCTTTTTTGTTGCATCGTTGCATTGATGCGAAATTGGGGTAATAGCCAAGGATTCATTTAATTTTAATAGCCCTTTAATAAATCGTTATTCAGTGCTATGTTCGCTTAATAAAGTTTTATTGTTTCGAGTTTTGCATTCAGAATAAAATGTCACGTTTCAGTCAAAAAAGTGGAAGAAACATGAAAATTGTTACACTCATCATCTAGTAAAAATGAAATAAGAACTCATAGAGGAATGACATGAACACATTGTGATAGCTGCTCAGGAATTCGACTGAAACACGGTAACAGTGTTTCAAGATGCGTGCTAAATATGGGACAATGGAGTTCCTGTAGATATTGATTCTAGAGGGTATGGAACGAAAGGTAGATCGTGTTGAAACATAAGAGCGACACTTTGAAAGATCGTAGTGCAGAGGATGTGAGGGATCTAAAAAAATTTTTGAGGAAATTTCTCACATGCTGATAAGTGCTGATCACATAGATTTAGGGACAATTCAATTAGTGGCACGAAGGACACAGGGCTAATAATTGATTGTCCCCGGCGAAGAATTTTAGTCTTTTCTATGTAAACCTAAAAAAATGACGTGAGAACAGCAAAGAAGGATTGGAAAAACATTGCTATACAAATCGGGAGATGGTGATTTGTTTCACCTTGTAATGCCAAAGCTTCCTGATTTGAAATGACAACCGTCGGAGATTCTTTACACAGGCAGAAATGTTAGAAGTGCACTTTAGCTTTTATTAATACTAACTCCTAGATATTTTGCAGAATCAAACCTGGTAAGTTTTTGAGTTGATGGAAGACGTTTCGGATGGGTAGACTGACCGAGGGAGAGAGAAGAGACATTCAAAGCATTCAGATGTGTTGGGATGTAAACCAGCTCGTGCAGAGAAATCGTAAACAGAAGATAGGTTGTTGGAAAAGCTTTGAAAATCATCGTTGTTCGAAACGGCTTGAGAAAAAGCAACATCAGCATACTTAAACAGATGACAGGGTGAGCTAAGTGCTAAGTCGCTGATGTAAGGAGAGAAAGAAAACGGTGAAAGAATAGCACCCTGTAGCACTCCTGAGGTGTTGATCAACGGTTTCGAAACTTTACCGTCCATTCGTGTGGACTAGGTTCGGTTAGTAAAGTAATCAGATAGCCATGCTAACAAAGGCCCGGGACAACCATGTTTTTCGTTTGTAAAGCTGAAGAGACCGGAGTCGAATGCCAAATAATAAATAGTCCAGGAAGGCGCAGAGCACAGATTTCATCGATGCCTTTATGGCCTTACAAATGTGATGAACTGGGGAGGCAACAGCTTCCAAATTGGACCTGCTAGATTTATAGGCTAACTGAAATGAATCGTCAGGATGATAAATAGAGCGCAGGGGTTCAAGTACAACACGCACTGTCAGTTTAAGACCTGGTGACGTTAAGTCAATGAGGCGAACGTGTTTTGCTAAAGCAGTAGAAGTACTAGATTTTGGGATGGGAATAATAGTGGCGACTCTCCAGCAGTCAGGACTAGAAGATGAACTTAATGATGAATTAATCAGAGAAGTGAACGCATCCGTCAGGATCACAACACTGTGCCTTAAAAGAGCTGAGGGCAGACCGTCACGGCCAAGCTCTGTGATAATTCAAGTGGTGCGGAGAAGGTAGAACACCTCTTCCCTAGAAAAAAGCTGTAATTGCCACAACTATGACTGGCGTATTAGTGGAAGGATGGATAAAAGCATGATTGATGCTGTCGATATCCGCAGAAAATTTCACGTCTCTTTTTCTTCCCACAAAACAGTCATACGCCTTGTCATAGGAATCGGTTGTTGTTATCTATCAAGAGTTGTCTGGCGAATGTTGTGTCGATGTGCTTGATTTCGGCTTTTATTAGGGTGGTAATGTACCATATACTTGAATTACTACGGGATTTTTAGAAGTGCTCCTTACGTCTTCTTAGTGATTTCAGTTTCTGGCTGGAGATACGGCCATTTGAAACAAATGGTGCTTCGAAGAGTCGGCAGATATAAAAGATTGTATTGGCGGTCTCTGTGAAAAGTTTGACATTATCATTGAACACGGGTTCAAAAGGAAACAAGGAGATACGAGTGAAAAAGATTTCTGAAGAAGAGAATGGTCGGTGTGTGAAAAATTAGGGAGGCTAATTTAAATTTGATTTATTTGCTTTAAGCAATGGGAGACTGACCGAGAAAATATCTTGAGCCTTAACAGAAGCAGACAACGATCAGTGCTTGAGACTAGAGCACGCATTTTCAAGAAAAAGAAATCAGGGTGACTGGTAATAACTATCTAAAATTGAGTTGCCTCTGGTGGCAGAAACCCAAAGGTCAGTCAAATCCAAAACAGTCAGTGGCAGAGTTGATGTAGGATTGAAGTAACCTACAACAACGTGCAGACTATTCTCGGGAACAGGAACAGTAAATGCGAGAATAGAGTCGAAAAAAGATGTGATATTGTGTTGCGAGCTAAAAGGGGAAATATATAAGTTCGCTATGATTGTACTGGTATGATGGGAAAACCTGGGATGACACTGAATCACGAGACAGTCAGTTCCACCTAGTGAGTACGTATAACTTCGGACTCTCCAGACCAGAAGGAGATTATGTATGTTGCCACACTTTCTCTATTCTTCTTCTTGTTCGAAACTTTTCTGCCGATGGAGTCTGAAGCTGTTTATCGACATGAGTGAATCAGCGATTCCCGGGTTCAGCCACGATTCTTGTATGCAGATGACACACTTATGAACATGGATCGGTGATTGAAGTGTAGGGGACAGATCCGATATTTTCGTAAACAGAGAGAAGATATTGGTACACACCATGCCTGAGGGGACTTCTTGGCCGGAGGGCTGCATTTGAGAGCTACCTGCCAGCTAGCACGAGGGCTGTCCTAGATGGATTAGGAAATCTCTGGGGTACACCAATGCGAGATCCCGGCCTATGATGAGGAACAAAGAGGTTTCTAAATAACAATAATTCCGACCGTAGCGGTGAATGGAACAAAAATTCCCGCAAAAAACAACGAAATAGCAATCCCACAAAAGTGTAGCGCAGCCAGTGAAACTTCGCGCGCGCAGTTTGTGATTCAGCATTATACTGGAAATCCACAGGGTTCCATAATTAAAACTGTGCTTGATTCAGTCAGCTACACTTTGGAAATCGTCTCATTGTTGTCCCGGTAGGCACCCGTCCACTTTCAAAATGAATCACCAAAGCAGGAATAGTTCTTGTGATCCATCGAAACAAAGCTAATGTGGAAACGCTAGTGATCTGCTTTTGGAATGGGGTAACCAAAACGGTCGGAAATGGTCCATTTGCCGTTAGGTCTACAAAGCTGCTAAGCGTCTAAATTGTAAAAGGATTCTGATGAAATTTGGGTTTCGATAATGTGACCCTAAAAAAAACGAGGACAACCATTTTAACTAGCTCTATTTTGGTGGGAGGTAATAGCGTGGCATCTAAGCGTGGCTAATCGCCTCAGTGCCGAACCGTTATTTTCAAATTGTCGAATTGAGCAAACAATAAGGAGACTTCTTATTTTCTATCACTTCCACCGGATCATGAAAGTAATTGTGAATGTCATGAATCATTTTGCCTTTGCGAGTGACACTGTTTTGGAAGATGATAATTATCTCCTTCCTGATTTCATTGAATGTGTCTGCTTGTTATGACCACACAGATTTGAGGGTTCTGACGGATTATGATCCAGTTTTCAAATAGTGGCGGTGCATTTTGACCAGTTATGCACATATTAATCGACATTTTCGTTGAATTGGTTCGTGGTTGATTCATCGCCGGAGATTTTTGAGAACTTATTTACTGTTAATTTCAACCACATCGCAATAACTGCTGATGACTGCAAGGTGCTTTCTAGTTCCCATTTTGAAAACCAGTGATTAAAAACTTCGGATAGCAAGGTGGCTTTGACTAATCACATACGAACCCACCAGTTACTCATAACTCTGCCTTGAATAAACAGTAAATGAGTGCAGCTTAATCCAGTCATTTTTAGTGACAAACTGAGCGTTGGCAATGCACCCGGAACAATTTCATAACGCTGGTGAACGACCAAGCGGTCGGTTTAAACAGTGATAAGTCCCGTCTAAATATAACGGCTACGTTTCCTATCATTAATATCACTTGGAATAAAGACAAACGACTCCATAATCAGCAGTGCCACGTGCACCGCGCATGCAAGTCCACTCAGAAAAGCGAATTACGCCCCCCAAATTTTGCTCTAGGCGTGCACAAATTCCGCCATTTGGCAATCTGTTCATTCCCGTCCCGGTGCACACTCTACCCGGTACGCCATACAACCTTGATTTTCAGGAATGGCTTGTTTTTCCTGTTAATCTTGCCATACTATTTACAATTTGGTTTCGACGTCGTTTGCGTTGTCCTATGGAGGATAAATCAGAGTATATCTTGTTCTGCCGGGAATTCGATCGTTTTTCTGTTATGTATGATGGACTGAGCTTTATAGAACTATATATATAAATACACCTCTTTTTGTTGATAGAGGTCTGTTTATTCTTTGTGGACTGTATTCATCAAAGTACTCCTGATTTGATCGTTTAACTTGAAGTGGCTGAAGAAACCGATTTAGTCATCCCTTTTATCCGATAGGATGAAATTTTACTCTAAAACTAGTAAATAACAGTGATTAATATTACTGTACTTCAATCGCTGTTGGCCGAGTTGCGTAACTGGCTGAACTTTGAAACCGGTCGTGAATAAATACAATTCTATTCAACTCCCAATGATCAGTTTGCTTTGGCGCGAAAGTCATCCCAATTCAGTTTTATTTCCATCGTCACAGTTTGGTGGTTTTGTGTGATGCTCTACCTCTGGTGAATGAAAATCCATGTGAATGCCAGAAGGCCCACTGACTAGCCAACGAGAAAATCAGTCGTGAAATTCAGGATAGCGATTGAAAGAACTAACCGAATTGCTTGAAACCAGCCATGCTTTTCCACTGCGAACTCCGGTGAAGGAGCTAATGGACAGTGGTAAACATGACACGACAGATGCATATCATACAAGTTAAGTCGAACTTATCATTCGAACCACCGTTGTCGGCACTAGAAAAACGAGGATTGGTATCGTACTAAGGAGCTGATTCAGGGTTCCCGATTTGTCTCACCATTGCAGTACATCGTTGGAAATGCGTGATTTTGCTTTCAGTCACACCAGTTCATCGGTGAACAAATAAGATTATTTGTTAAACAGTTTCATCGCTCTACTCTGGTCATTAAGCAGCGCAAGAGGATTGTACACTTGGTTCGTTATTTCAAACATTCATCTAAATCACGTCCACTACGTTAAAGTGCGATCTAGGTGTGAACCGGTGCACGATTCAAATCTCCATAAAAGTGGTCCGGAGGTCACTATTAGTAAAATTTTCCAACCGCTTATTTCAGATGTAAAACTCGTTCGAAGAATACGTCCTTTAGAGAATAACAAGCAGTTTCTTCTTCTAGAAACAAAGTTAACTCGCGTAACGCTTATGCAAATAAGGCCAACCGGTGGACTTAAGGTGAGCCAGTCCCATCCGTATTGTTCATCATCTAATCCAGTTACATTGCAGCTGAGATTCGGTAAATGCGCGGATTTCTTAATGACAGACTAAGTCAAAACACAAGTTGCAATATTTCATGAACAACAATAATTGCATTAATTTCCTGAGCATTTCAGTGATCCGTCTGATGAGCACTGTTCTGCAACTCTCCTGTGGTAATCTGGGGGCAGGTTTGAAAAATGGTTGTAGTATTCGGCCTCTTTCTTCGTTAGATAATTATTAATCTGACTGGCCAGCGTTCATCCGTCATTGAGGAGAACCAGAGAAACAACCGATGTCCAAAACCTAGATTTCATCGTCATCGGTAGTCGGACTGCTAGTGACTATGTTACGGTGATCCTAAAAATTTGATGACATGCCTAACGTGCTTTATTACTGTAACCATTTTATATCTTGTTTCGCTTAGCTGGAGACATCAAGATTCCCTTGAAAAACTGACACATGGCCTCTATCATATTTCGTGGGTAGCCTGTGAAAGACATCTGCTTACTCAATAATCACCACCCACACCAATGGCACTAGCCATTTCATCTCACGACAAAAGCTTGGCTTCACTTTCGAGGGCGTAAGAGTCCCGTGTCGCTACACATTTGCTCCTCCCTTTCCAGTTTTTTGTTGGCCCCAACCGGTCTCCACTGAATGCTTTGGTGAACACATCGTTTCACAGTACCATTCTCTATCAGAATTTGGCAGCCATGCAACAGCACACAAAGTTAATCAGGCATTTATTTCACTTCGCATGATATAAAACTGTGAACATTTATGCCGATCGTGGGTGACCACCCGATTCTCCCTGAGCAACTTGTCCTAATGCGTTATGATTATTACTGGATGAGTTATTTATGATACTTACGAGGCAATGAGTGATTTTCAATTTTATTTATTACTTTCTTTTTCCCCCGATTTTATATTTTACCCTCAACTTTTTTGACTGAGATGCAGCAATATTTAGTGTACGCAAAAGTTTATACAATTCAATACAATACAGTACAATGAAACAAGAATGAACTACACACTCTATTTCAGTGCTTCCTGCGACGTTCCTGATGGGAACGAATGCGGATGTGTCGCAGCTGAAGAAGGAGAAGAGAACTGCACTTCGCAGAAGAGAAGGCAAACATAGAATGTATTCACAAAGTTTCCGTAAGCAGCTAGGACGGGGAATGTGTGTTTGCTTTCATTTAGTACTAAGATGCTTGTGACCACCATTATCTACCATCTTCAATACTGCGACTGAGTATATCTTTTTCAGGAAAAGGATGGCGGCCAACAGAGGGCTGCCAAATGAGTTATCAATGCTTGGAGGACTTGAATCAACGGTCTTGAAAGTTTGCAAACCCCGGTCCTAAAACAGTTCACTTTCGGAATGACGTTTGTCTCAGTTTATTTAGTGTCTTGCTCTTTCCATGACAAGCCATAACTAATAGGACTGTCGGATTTTTATTTATTGGTCTGCATCTTTGCACCATTTATAGACACTGAATATGCTCCATTTGATGATAAGAGTTCCATGTGAACAAATCAAGGCGCGTCGTCTAATATCTGTTCGACCGCACTTTCTTGTCCCAATGCATTTTCAGGAATAAATTTTGATTCAAACTGCGCTTGTCGGCAGAAGTAAAAGGCTTAATCTCAGTAATGGATAAATTTGGTTCTGATATCTGTTAGCATATGATTTACGGTTGGGGCTTGAGCCCATGGCTTCGCTAGGATCGCACTGTTCTGTGAACTGCGAGGTTTGAATTTTACCATACTACGATTTTACAGATTTGCCAGCTGATATTTGTACATTAAATGATTCGGGTGCTGGTCATTATCGCTGTTGTTGTTATTGTTGTTACTGTTGTTACTGCTGTTGATAGTGATCACTGTCCTGTTTGTTGCTTCGGTTTTCATTGCGAGCGTTCTACGCATCAATTCCGGTGCAGTTCCAATCACTAAAATGTAAATCTTCGGAATAATTTAAATATTTCTTTGATAAAGCAAACAGCAAAATAGTTCAGCAGTTGAAAATACATTCGCCCTGTCGATTTTTTACTGGCTACTGGATGATGTCTGGGAGTAAGGATAACGGATTACCGGGCGGCGAAAATCAAGTCACCACTCACAATACCAATCCTGGTTAACGCCAGTTCAGCAAACAACAGAAACATTGACTGCAGCGGATTGTGATGATTCTCATCCAAACAAACCGGAAGTCCTTCGTTCATCAGCGGGAGTTTGAGTCAAATTCGAAGTTCTGTGATAACCTGCTCACATTTGACTGAGAATTGGTTCAATAAATTTACCAATAAAACAACTAATTGCGGAAAAAAACCCCGTCGGATTTATCGAGGAAGTTGGACAGACATATACTTCATCAGGTCTCAGATTCGACTGTAGACGAGAGAAAGAACGAACCCGCCGATCGTGACGCAATCAAAAATTTCCTTTGTTATTGTCCTTATGACTCTAGTACTTGCCCGGTGTAAGAAAGCATCAGCAAATACTATGGATTTATTTGCGGCTGTCCTTTACTGGATCTTTTTTAGACTAGGCAGGCCAGTGAAACATGTGTAACTTTGGATGTCTAGGTGGACGCGTCTGAACATGAATAATGAAATCCTCGTAGAGCATAACATTTTCGTAAACCTTTTTGGAACGTTATTATGATTTATTCCAGTTCAGAATCATACGTAACAACGAACTAGCTTGTCCAACAAATGCACTTAGTTTTCCGAATATTCTACCCACAATTACGCATGTATTTAGTGGATGAAGATAACCGGTTGTTAACTCTTGTATTTCGCGTTAACTGAGGTCTGATAATCGTGGATGAGCACGTATAGGAAGATTTTCACTTGCTTTACATCAAGGTTGAACTGGCCTCAGGGTCATTTTGGCGCGCTGCGTTTATCGCTTACAGTGCTAATGTGACAGTGAAAAACGATCGAGAAACAGCAAGTTAATTTGATATCACAATGTGACGGATAAGAAGTTCATTTCAAAGCATCGGCAGACTTAAAATTTTCTGCTTAAGATTTTCTAATCTTGTTAAACTGAAAAATTTAACGTTTGTATATTACTAGGCAAATAAATTATGCCAGGAGCAGTTTTCGTGGACGAAATCAGTCATAAACAAAAGTAACCACGAAGTTACTTATATTCAAATTAGAATTTCACGACAGTTCTTTCGGTATTTCGTGCACCATCGTCCAGATAGACTTGGATAGTATTTGAAAGCATAACAATGCAAAAAGTATGATTATTCTGCGCAACACTGAAAAATTCGGATCATCTTAGTCTAAGGACCCTTGTTGGATGCATGGCATATGCCGAACAAAAATGCACTTACAAAATAGTCATTTCAAGAATGAAATTCTCCGACAGAGTTGTCCCATTTTTGTATTCCCTTCTCAATCGGTCATGCAAAAGTCTATACAATATAATACAATACAATAATCTCCCTGGAACAAAATTATAAAATCCTTACAAACGAATAAGAAAAGAATGCACTCCGCATAGGGGCAATTTTGTCGTTATTGTAACGGAGATATTTTTCGCTCCAAGAAAATATCCACTATAAAAAGACGGCCGTGTCTCCATAGGAATTCTACTGTTTCACTATACCAAAATCTATTATTGTTATCAAAAGTGGGGTGATTTTCTTTTGGTATGACGTAAATCGGGTAAGACCACACTTGGATCGAGGGTGTTCCTCATATACCATCGTATCTCGGCCGAATCCTAATTCTTTCCAAGACTTGTTTCGTGTCTAGGAGTGATAATTAAAGGAGGGATCCCAGCCAATGGATACCGATTTATAAATTCTAAAACTTATTGAAGTATTAAGTAAAAACAATTACACTTTTGAAGTGAGGGATGCCACCTCGAAAAAGTTAAAAATTATTGAGTGATAATGGCGGGCCAATCAATTACCACAGTCTATTGACGCAGGATTCCTAGCAAAGCCGGCCGCAGGTTGTTGTGAATTAATCTCACTTTGTTCTTTCTAAGGAGCCCATAATGCATCATGTTTACGATATACAAATTCTGACAGAAATGGGATATGCTTTAAATTCCTAGCCCGCTTGCTCACTAGAAACCTTCAAAACATACAATGCAGTATCAGAAAGAGTCGTCAGTTATTGCTGACTAAAAGGAATGCAGATTGAAGTGCTTAATTTACTAGCAGCCTACGGGTGAGGAAATTGCTCATTTGACGCTCATTGTATGACTTTTGCCTATATATATGTACATATATACATATAGAATATATATATGCAACACATCTATATACAATTCCTAAGTGAATATCCATTAAATATGAAACTTCCATTCATTATCACTCGTAGACACGAAGCATGTTTTGGAAAGAATTAAGATTCATCCAGCGATAGGATTTATCATGAGGCAAACCCTTGAGCATGGTGTGGTTTTACCTGATTTATATCAAGCCAAAAGTAAAACTTATATCCTATATGCTAACAGATATCAGAACCAAATTTATCCATTACTGAGATTAAGCCTTTTACTTCTGCCGACAAGCGCAGTTTGAATCAAAATTTATTCCTGAAAATGCATTGGGACAAGAAAGTGCGGTCGAACAGATATTAGACGACGCGCCTTGATTTGTTCACATGGAACTCTTATCATCAAATGGAGCATATTCAGTGTCTATAAATGGTGCAAAGATGCAGACCAATAAATAAAAATCCGACAGTCCTATTAGTTATGGCTTGTCATGGAAAGAGCAAGACACTAAATAAACTGAGACAAACGTCATTCCGAAAGTGAACTGTTTTAGGACCGGGGTTTGCAAACTTTCAAGACCGTTGATTCAAGTCCTCCAAGCATTGATAACTCATTTGGCAGCCCTCTGTTGGCCGCCATCCTTTTCCTGAAAATGACAACTTGTCCGTGTCCATCAGTTTCTCATTATTTCTCCGAAATACATTCATTCTCCGAAGTAAGTGTATCTTTAATGCGAATCGGGTTCTCATCTGTGGGTAGTAGGTATAGACTGTAAATTTCTGAGGTTTGTTTTTGTGCTAATCATGTTTGCTGATGGCTGAATACAAAGCATGTTGAATGAGGTTTTTTATCCAAGGCACTATATCAGCCAGCTGGGATTGTGGCAGAGATCAGAACGCACATAGCTCATTGTGTTCAATCGGAATCGAATAGTTGTGATTTTTGCTTCGAAATTTGTTCGGGCTAGGCAGAATATATAAACAGAAAATCTTCTGGATCGACCTTTCCTGAGGACATGAAGACTCTGATTCACACGTTTTATAAATTGTTTTTTATCACGCTAATTATTCACCAAATATTGAAGTTCATCGGATCAACTTGAATTTAATAGATTCTGTTTGTAAACTGACAGAAAAAAAGAAGTTAATATTTCCAATAATTTCATGCATTGCACGGTTTTGTAAATCTATGCGACGAACCTGAATCAATGCTGTGGTTTAGCCAGTGACACTCGGAAACCACAGATGGGGAGTTTGTTGCTCATCTGTTAGGCCCATATAGCAGTTGGATAACTGATGAGTTATTAATTGCCAGGCGGATGCTCTCAGTGTCAATGCAAGTCTTTTAACCGCTACACTGCTTCGGTGTCCTGTAACAGGTACTATTATCAACTGAAAAGTAGCTCTTTCAAGCAACGATACAATAATCCCAAGTGGGATCATGTGGTCTAAAGTGATCGTTTGGCCATAAAAAAGGTTGTGTATAACCTGACTGAACTTGTTCCTCAGGGTTGCTTACTGAGGACAAATGTCCCGACTGCCATTCTTCGGCTGCGGTGCAAAAACATTAACCACCTTTAGAAGTCCGGGTGTGCAACCCTAGAAAGTCGCGATTGTAGTGAACTGATGTCCTGTGATTTGAACTCGTAGTTCTTTTTGAGCTCAAAAGAGATAAAAGGTGAAAAGTCAATAAAAATTCGTGGTTGACATTCCAAAAGCCTCCAAAATTAGACGCATTACTACAATGTTTGATTTTGTTGTACTTGTTGCAAGATTTGTTGTTCCGGTTATTTTAACTGGGGTAACCACATAACTGCATTTTATCGAGTTTCAGAAGCTAAGCACTAAAATCTCGTTATCCAAGCTAAAATCCTCGAAAGTTTTCCTTTTGTTCAAAGTCACGGTGTTTTTGGGACTTAAATGGACGTATCCTGCTTACCAGAAGAGGCTTGGTGGAGCCTAAAACAACCGTACATACTTTATGCCAGCTGCTAGTGTGTATTAGGTCCAGACGATTGGCGTTTTCAAGGTGGGTTGTGCGCAACTAGTTACAGGATACATTCTGAGCATTTTTTTAGAAATTGTTTTGGGGATTTTCTGATGAGCTTTAGAAACACTACTGAATATTAAAAGGTGGTCATCTGTTGTGCATTCGTGAATGTGTAAAATTCAAGTCAGTCATTTTTCTGGACACCAATCCGTGAAACCCCGATTACTGTCGTCAGAAATGAGATTGGTTCAACAGTTCCGGAAAACCTTCATCTTCCGTATTTTTCACAGTTTATTTTCTCACTTTTTCCTCGTGTAGGTTCTTTCTTTGTAAAGAGCAAAAATGGTGATGTTTCCAGTAAAAATGAATGAGTTTAACTACCGTGGAAAATAATTTCAGATTGGTGTACATAGTAACTGTTTGCTCACTGCTTTGGAAGAAATAGGTGACTATGGACGGTTATGCATTAATTTTCGTTGAATTATAACCACTGAGCTTGGTATTTGGATCGCGAACGTTTCATCACCAACAATTTGAGTTGCAGCCAATCCAAACTTCTAATTCTATCGAGTTTCATTTTGTGTTTGGTACTGTACAATATCAAGCAGACATCAGTCAAAGACAAGTGAACGTGGACGGCAAGTTTTGTTTGTGAGGTATATAAATCAGTATTGCCAACGGTCCATTTCACGAAGAAACACATTTTGTTACGGATCAATTATTTCATCTTTGTAAACATGATTGGCTACTCCATGAGTTGAAGAATGCTACTCCATTAATTTAACGGCGACATATCATGTAACTTATAATTTGACGACAGAACCAATGGATTAAGCATTACAAAGAGTCATTCGGAAGTGGTAGATGACTGTATACCAGACCTGAGCCGAAAAAAATAACGTAACATTTGCGAATAATATCTGCTCAGCTGGGTGAAATGCACCGCAGGGCTCTACGCTCGGTGTCGTCCTTTTTCACGTCCTATTTTTTAATTATGCTATTCCGAGTGTCAAGTTTACACGAAAGGCCTTTTCCGCTAGCACTTAGTTCCCGTTATCTGAACGCCTTTTTCCATTCCCTTAGTTGTTACTCCTACAGTACATAAAGCCATAACAGGTCCCCGTATGAAACCCTTCGTTTACGCACAAACAGACTTACGCAAAAGTCAAAACACGGATATCCAGCGACTAACCTGTTTCAAACAGGTTCGATACAGCACGTGTGTAATTGATTTTAGCTCTGTTAGTTTGCTTAAACCCAATCACATGTGAATGCATAAACTAAAATTTTGTCACAGCGATTCATTATTGACAACGGGGACTTGGTAACTCAAAATACATTAGAAAATCGAAGAACTTTTACACTATTTTCTAGGAAAAGCAGGTGAAACAAGAACATAAGCTACTGTTATTTTCCGTGTGTGTGAGGTGGATTACCTAAAAAGCCTTGAAAATTCTTTGCAGTTTTCCTTTCAAGATATAGGTGAATTGGATCACTTCCACAATCAATAATCCGACCTCTGCAGTTGTCAGAGCAAAAAAGCTAAGACTGCATCAGTACGTCGACTGGTTCGACCGGCCAAGCTCAATGAACCACTCGATATGTGGGTGGTTCAAGATAGTAAACCTTAAGATGGTCTGCGAGCTTGCGAAAAAACCGTCATCTTTATGAAAGACAAACAGAGGTATATAACATAATAGTAACATTGTTAATGATGACAATGTTCATTAAATAAACCGAAATAATAACCACCGGATTTTGAAGTTGAGTTGGTTACCTGGCTTAAGCATGGTTTTTGCTTTGGAAGCATTTTGTCCAGATTAGTCATCAGTTTGCAGTGTCCGCACAACCCTGGCTTTCTGAATGAGAGTTTATTTAGTACTTGAACATCAAGTTCTTTGTAGTATTGTTTCCATTTGGCAGAAAATTTTTGCGAGCACTCCTGAGTTTAGGCTTAAAATGCCGGGTTTCAGAAGTCCGTCTCTACAATGCAGAATGGATTAAGGTGATCGAACCGTGTATTTCGAATATACAAATACAGAATCCTTTGGGAAGAGCCGCTCTAAAAGGCCGGCAGTGACTTGAAGGCAAATGGAATTAATGAAGTCATGACATGACAAAGAAATGTGAAGATCTTTATCGATGTGCCGGTAGGAGTAGGAAGAAGTATTGTGATGAAGTGAGTTTCATGAGATCTCACATGATGGTGAGCGATATTAGATCATACCATGGTCAGTAACATATTTATTTCCTAAATTTTTTTCACATATATGATTTGTTTCCCATTTAATTACTTACTGCTAATTCTTTGGCTTATTTGTCTATTTAGAATGTGTTTCTGTGAGGTAGGAACCCAAAATCTTATTACGGAGTTAACAACAGAACGAATTAAATCGAAATTAATTGGTATCAGCTCAGCTAGTGATGGGTAGTTTGTGCAATAAACATAAAGACCAGTTTTTGTTTACCGACAACACGCCACACACAATTATATTTTCCATCCATTTTGACCGTTCAACCCGAGGACGATTATCTAACTATCCGCAGTCAACCTTAACCATGCTCAACCCTATTTCTAGACATTCCGACGGATGGAAAATCGAACTTCATTCCTGCGGTTTTTCATCACGTCCTGTCTATTCAGAGCACCTAAAAAAATAGGCAGAATATCAACATCTCGGACCGATTCAGGCTGTTCAAAAAACTAGGATTGCCGTTTGATATGGTGTAGTTGCATGCTAAATATCATACTGCCGCGATATCTACGAAATACTATTTGTTGGATAAATGAATTTGTTTGTACCGAAAACGAGAACTTGCATGTTCATTGGCCTTGACAACCGGCACGCATTGGAATCGAGGATGATGAACATATTCCACGACTTTTTCACCAAGTTTTCTTCAGGAAGATTGAATCAGGATGTCTGATCGATTCTTTTGACGTTATCTGACAATCCTTAGGATTAATAGAGCAAACCGAGCTCGGTTGGTATATTTTGGCCTAACGTGATTTTCAACAATCCGAACTGTTCACTAAGGGAAAGTTTTTCAATCCATACCCCTTCATTTGTGAAAGGTGACGGACCAGGAGGTTTGGGCTTAACAACATCCATTCTTAAGGTTAATTGTGAGACGATATACAAAGTTTCTAGGAAGTTAATCACGAATTGCAATAATCGATGGCGGGATTGGTGATTCAATATAAGACAGTGAAATTCTCATAATATGGGGAACGTTTTGGTTTAAATATTTTTCGTTAGGTATTCCAGGTTGTTTGTCTAACGATGATTAATTGACCCACTTATAACGCACTTACAGAAAATTCTAACTCTTGTACTTCCACTATCACCAATTGTGATGAATTCGAAACTTTTGCTTATTTATATTCCTCAAGTTCCAGCATTCGCGAGGTACGAAAAATCATCAATAACCACAATAAATGCATTTACATATTTCCCCTGCCATATCTTTAGGTATACTGTGATAAGGTATGTTAGATATGTGTGGCCTTGAGTGTCAATATAAGCTCACATAAACACGAAAAATGAAATACTAATGGAAAGTAGAAATTCCATGAAGATTTCTTGAAGATGTCTTTGGATTTATCCTAGCTAACTAGTCCGCTTGCCCAACTGAAGCACTAATTCTATTGAATATTTTACTGAGCATTATGTTTACATTTGTAAGCTGACGTTAATCGTTTTATAGTTGAAATACTTTGCGCTACCTGGGTTCTAATGAACTTCGTGTGATTCTTCAAATGGTTGTTCACATGTCACCAATATTTCCGCTCATTCACAACAGGTCCTCACCTGAAACAGTTTTTCCATTCCTTTTAAATAAATGATTTACCTTAAATCATGTGCACTATTGATTGCCGTCTGAGATCTAATAGTCACAGGCTACTGAAACTATGCACGCTATTGTTTCGTTAATTTCAACAAACTCTTGATGATCCTAGTCTGTGGTTAAATAACTGAGACCGTTCTACTAACAGTCTGATTGCCATTATGTTAATAACGCAGCACTTTTGTAGATGCTAAACTTGTCCATGTTTCGCCTTCCCTAGGCCGCCATTCTCTAAGTATGTACCTACGGGAACAAATATCCTTGCCTTGGGAAAGGTTACCCACGGTAACTGAAACGTCGGTGAATTATGAAATCTATCATTAATACTGCGTTATTTATATCTTAACGTCCATGGCAGAAACAGAAAATAGAGCTTTGATTACTTTCGATGCTATCCTTGAGTCATTCGATCCGTCACTATGAAATACTGCCATTTATTTCAGCCCGGAATTTGTAGATAGACAGAGGTGGAAGTTATTCCATTTTGAAGGATTTAAACTTAACAGAAACAATGGCGTGAACCAACATATCGAAACCATGTAATGCCATGTAATGTTTCGTTTAGTTGTCATGACGCTGAACTTAATTACTTTATTTTTGTTGTCAGCAAAATTTCGGTTTGTTTTTAGTTTTTGTTTCCCGAAAGGGATATATTAGTAATTCGGATCATCCAGAGAAGATAGAGATAGCCGGTAACTTTCAGAAATTCAGATTCTTCAAGCGGGAGACTCGCTCCTCTGCTGAACTGAAAACTTCCAGAAAAGAAAGATCTTCATTAGAGTTCTACACTTACCACCGTTTTATCAGCACTGTATCTGGTGTTATTACACAAAAGTTGTTTAATGGATCCCTGATTTTTTCAGTGCACATGAACAATACCCCAGCCGGATATCTACAGCGACCAATGAAGTACTCAGATTGCATTCCCATCCACTCCGTACAGTTGACTTGCATATTATCTCTTTTACCATTACCAGTTGTTCCTATCGATGATTATCAATGGTCCATTGCGTCTTCCACTGGCTAACGGTCGTTCTTTTTCACCACCTCTATCGACAGAACTTATATAAGGAGGATGCAAATTTTACTTTTTAGAGAAGATATCATCATATTAGAATGACGACCAGTACATATCTTTTTACTCCTTTTTATCTTTTTACTTCCCTTTTATTAATGAGATAATAGCGCACATCAATTTTAGAAAGAGGGCCGCGGCCAGCAGAGGGCTGCCAATTGGGGAAGTTGGCCGGCGGTGGGAGGACTCGAATCCGCGACGTTCACTTTCAAAGGTCACGCCCTTATCCGCTTGACCATCGCACATTCTGTCGGTTTATGAAGTCATCCTCCAATAAGTCTACCTTGTTATTTAGCTTTCAGTCTCATGTAGTCAAAGTCGCTCAGCAGTGCAACACGAACAATTCACACTGGGTGGCTGGCACGGACTACTACTAACTGTCTCAGCCGGGTTTGTATTTTGGCCATACACTCTCCACTGGGTCGCTTGGCGGTCGGTAGCCAAAGAGATGAAGGGGCCTCATTTCGTTTGGGTAATCGCAGTGCGCACATGATTAAGCAAGGGATATTGTAATAGCGTAGATTCGTCGATTGTTATTTACCGATTACGGTCCACCTTTGCGAGGATACTGGTATCCGACAAACCAGCTGTTTTCCGGTTTGGCCCAGAAAACAAGAGACTAGCAGTCCCTCACGATAGGGAGCTGGATATTCAAAATGTTATCTAGTACTTTTGACTGAACAACGGCAAACTATCAAGTGACAGGTGGTTACAAATCGAGTTAATCATTATTGGTAGTAGGAGCTTACGTAATTTCACGGAGTTAGTCATCATGCAGTGTCCACACTCAGCTACCCAACAAGAAAACAATGGGAGCACTGTACAACGTTTCATCCTAGTCGAGAATCATCATTAGTTTATATCGACCACGCCAGAACTGGAAAGCAGGCAAAGAACGAACGAATGTGGGTCGAATATCTTAGCCGTTACGCAACCTGGAAGGTTCTCAACAGTTTGTTAAACTCCATCACGTGAAAAGTAATAATCCGTTACCGATTGGCACAACTGCCGGCTTCTTTGAGAATGCAAAGACTGAACTATAGGGTTAACTGGAAGGGGCCTATTCTGTTCTTCTTATTCAGAGACTTGAGCAACGTAAGGAAAGAACTAGTGGTCACATCGCATGGTATATGTTAGCATTACTGAGCGGATTTTGTTCGGAACCTAGGGGAAAGTCGTATCAGGGACCAACGATATTGCGACCGTTCTTGCCTCACTTAATAAAGCGAAATGAGAACGTTCTGCTTTCAGGATCCAAGCACCAAGAGGCTAATGATCCGCGGACGGGAACACTTTCTGTCTTTCGAAAATGAACATCAGTGACGAGCTCTAGTTATTGTTTGTTAGTTGGATATTTGGTAGTGTTTGGTAAGACCTAAAGATAAAGGCGTTTAATAAGAACGGCCTATTGTTTGAGTCATTCACCTAGATACACGACAAACTGAATTGTCCCGATTATCAAAATTGACTCTGGATTTGCAAACCACTGATCTGCTTCGGCCTGAAAAATGAAAATTAGTTGTTTCGAGTACTTCAAAGGCCACAAAAAAGAACGGAGTAGGCGTAAAATTACTAGAGAAATGCAAAAACCGAAATCGGAAAATCACTAACTTGAAGGTGCTTATCTGCTGTAGCATGGAATCAGCAATATATCATCAAAAGGAATTAATTCAATTTTTGGAATCTCATGGTTTTGCCATATTACCTTGCTAGATGAGGTGATGAAAATATTCAGCCCTCAAATCTAGAAAATGGCTGCACCATCCGTTGTTGTCTTTCAACATGTCGAAAAAAGTAAGACGAATGCATTTTCTTGTTCACTAACATAAGCGGTAGCGAAGGAAAGTGCTAGCTCCATATGGGTTCCACTAACGATCATTTTCGATATATATCTAATAAGCGGAATATTTCCGGGCATTTGGAGAATGGGCAAAATAAAACCAATCACCCCGAGGGGAATGAAAAATACCACCCCACCGAATGTGTCTGTGATATTCAGGTTGTTTTAATAGTTTTTACCCTGACACAACCACGGAGTTAGTTGGGTAATAAAAACATCATTTCACATTATCCAGATGGAGAACATGCAGAATGTCGCAAAATATCAATGTACTTTGTTGTTTCTTTAAGTCAATGATGTCATGTGAACGACCGATTTGTTGGCTGATTCCGCAATTCGCCAATCTTCCGGTAATCATCGGAAACCTTTATCAAGGCAATTTATTTTTACTGTAAGCCTCTTTGAGAAAGAATATCAAAAGAAGCCAAAAAGGCTGGCAAATTACAATATTTACCAATGACGGTGATTTATAACAGTTCAGCATTCATAATAAAATGTATGCATCGCTCCCTGAGATGTATTCCAATCCAAACAAAAAGTCGTGGCTTGTCTAATCCACCACACGGCTTTGGTATTTGACAGAAAATTGTAAACCTGTCAAAATGAAATTTTTGGTCTACGCAACTGCATTTCCAAGAATCAATAGGTCACTACTTCCGAATACGCGCTCCTGAAGTTCATCTAGCGGATTTACGATTGTTTTGTCGATCAAAAACATGATGCAAATGTAAAAACCTGCTACCGGCTGTCGGCAACGTTATTGTACAAGGCTGAATCCCTTTTTGTTATTGTACTTTGTGTTAAGAAATCATACATCGATTTGACACCAACTGCTGATATGCCGGTGGTGTAATAATTAGAAATTTAAAGTTGCAAAAGATGGTGATAACCTCTTCTTTTATCACTCTCGCTTATGGTATGTCAAGGTGTTTGGTTAAATATCCATCAGTCTTCTGACGTGTTTTCCGATTCCCCGAACAAAAGACGGTCGACGGCATCATAGGTAATCAGGCAAATGGATGTTTTGTCATCGTACATAGGAAAATTTGCAAAACCAAGAAATCGTCGTGCTTAAACTTTAATTAAGTGATTATTTCGTGACCCACTTAGCGTTTTCTACTTTATCATGCAATGTTTCTCCTCCTCCGCCCAGTTTTTCCTGCTTTTCTGTTGCTTCTTCTAGGCTTGCGTGGGCCAGGTATTTAGTCGTTGACTTCCTTTCCCGTAAAACACATTCTTAATTCGGAGGCAATTCTGAAGGCCATTGCATGTGCAATAACAG
Organism: Fasciolopsis buskii; assembly: GCA_008360955.1. Taxonomy (NCBI): domain Eukaryota; kingdom Metazoa; phylum Platyhelminthes; class Trematoda; order Plagiorchiida; family Fasciolidae; genus Fasciolopsis; species Fasciolopsis buskii. The sequence continues at coordinate 109,067 of LUCM01005609.1, read as the reverse complement.
TGATAAATACTACTATGAATGTGGAAATTACATTTACAAAGCTATCCTATTTGACCGATTGACAAAAACCGTATCCCTTTTCTTTACGCATGGCGTCTGCAATCCTAATTTCTCAAATTTCTGTCGTCCCATTTTTCCACGGCCTAGTTTTTTACCTATGGAAAATCGAAGAAGGGTTTCTTAGATTTACCAGACTGTTCCCTCAAATGTAAATTAATGTAGCTATGATGTGAAATCTGAAAATCCTCCTATGCGGACGCTAAATTACCAATGACTCCCCTGAAAAGCCAGTGAGAAAAGCACTTCATTAGAAGCATTGAAGTAGGGTAAAACAAAATATCACTGAATGATGACATCCTACTCGTAGGACTCGATGGATAGCTATAAGGAGGTAAAAGTAAAGGAAATCGTGAACGGTTTGGAAATCGAAATTCCCAGAAACTCACATGCCGCAGACTATCAATTTGGACTAAGGCAACGATTTACAAAAATTGTTGTCGCTCGATTACGGTTATTAGTTAAGAAAAAAATGCGATTTAAACTGAGCTGACCTAATTTGTTTGCATGGTTGGTGAATCATCGTCGATCAATCTACCTTTTAACTGTATTTTTCTAAAACGATCCGCTTTGGTTTCAGCTAATAGCACCGGGATTTTGCATTGCACCCGAAATTCTTTAAATCTACTCTGTACTACTTGCAAGTAGCATTACATACAATGGCTAATTGTGGCTCGAAGATGCCTCTTTGTGGCAGGCAAACAGGCAATGTGCAGCAGCTGAAATACAGCTGCACTTTAGCTCAGCGATTGTCCAAAGGATTTTCACTAAAATTTTCCAGTTGTAGAAATAAAATACATATATATGCATATAATTATTTCCAAAGTTATTCACATAATGTCTCAATATGCTGATTACCGGCTGATCTACGGTTTATTCATTTTGCTTGTTTCCAAGACGGTTTTCGGGAGTGGATATCCGTGGTTCATATTCTGTCGCCACTTATTACTTCCCATGCAGAAGACTTTAAGTGATCGTAGTACTGTTTGCGAAACACCCTATAGTCCTTGCACGGAAATGGAGAAATTGAAACTAGATCGTTGCTGGTTTTTTTGTAGCCCCAGCCAAAACTGTTGTTATTATCAATTTTATTACTACTGTTATCGTTATCATCACTTGTGGCTTTCTTTTTGAGCCACTCGAGTAAAGCCAAAGATAAGGTGGACTTGATAAAAGCCAGAAACGATGGTGGGACAAAATTTACTATTGTGTTTATGAATGTCAATGATACCAAACAAAAATCTACATGCATCTACTGTGATCAAACAGAGAGGAAAAAAATGATCTTGTTGCACAAACATTCATATTAAAAGAACGCGAGAGACAAAAGGCTGGCATAGGAAAACTTTAATGTGATAAAACCATGCAGTTGTTCAAAAGTGTCCAATTATGGAGACACGATAAGTAATTCCTTACCGGAGAAACAAACACAAATCGTATTGAACACAGGGATAATCTAGTGATTGTCGGATGAAATGTTATTGTCCTTCTGACCGAAAGCATGGATCCACATTTGATGAAAGATGAACTGGTTTCTCGTTAAGACTCCCGGTAGGCTCATCCCAAACCATTATTTTGCTACCTTTGAACCTGATCTGAATGAAGATCTGTCTGATGGTGTCTGATATTCTGCTACGGTAATATTTTGATGGATAAGAAGGATTTTGCTGCTCTCAAAAAGTTATTAGAAAATGATGACAGTAAGATTTGGTTATCGTATGATCAAGAATGCCTATTTTCGAACCATTTCTATTAATATCAAGTTTTATTCTCACTTATTCACAAAAAGATCGTAATGAGTCCTGTGAATATCGCCTAAACCCATTAATGCTGAAGACTAATTCATTTAAGTTCTGGCAAAGTATGAAGCAGGAAAAATGAAAATGGTAAAGGTCAGATTTATTTATTCTTAGGCACTTTCCATGGTTCTCATAAGATTAAAGCTATTTAGCATCAAGTTGACGAACCTCTGGATGTGAGGCTTATGACATCCCTTAACGCCTCGTTGCCCATACAGAACAAATTTCCTTTTGCTGCTGTCTTTCACGTTTTCCCGTATTTCGATTCAAACGGTAAGAAGCCCCTAGGTTTACTAATTTGACATCATTCCGTTGACGGCAATTCAAAGTTCTACCTCGAATGTTTCAACGAGTTTACCCGGTAGACGATTCAAGTGACCGAGAGCCAATTTTTGTATTTAAAAATATAGTCAGGTCATACAGACCAATTCAGTCCATACGAGCGCTTGCTTAGAAGGATCTTAAAGTAGGAGAATATGCCCTTAGTCAGCAAGACCATGTAAGTAGCTGTGGTTCATTTTTGGAAAAAATTGCAATCTTTAGGGAAGGGGTGGAATCGCTTTGTCGGGTGAAATAATGTTTTCGCGAAATCGCCAGATTAGGTTGAAGTCTAAATGACTACGAAAAATTGGTGGAGAGCTTTGAGAAGTTTTCCATATACACACAAGTGGAATGGCTATGACTTCAAAATCCTGTGAGCATCCAGCCGATGTCATGATTGGATTATATTTAGGTCGATTCATTAGAGAGAAACAAAAGAAACTAATTGGCCTTCGGAAATTTATTCTTTAATTGCGTAATTCGCACTCAAACGAACGCTATCGATTGAAAGTAATGAATCCAGAGGACCATACCACATTCCACCGTGCTCATTTAGGCAGCAGTTTGTTATTTTTCTCCAGCCAAATTATCAAATTAACAAAAATCATTTTGACTGAAGGGCTATGCCAAAATCATGGAATAAATAAGTTAGGGAAAGGCCAGGAAATAGTAGTGCAATGAAAGTATGAACAGTGAGATGCCATAGAACACATGAACTTCGTTTCCAAAAGACCTGACATGAATAGGTCGTCATAAAGCCAGGTGACTTAAAATCAAACGAATTCAGTCGCACAGAAACAAAGGAGTGTCTGGCACTTTTATTACAATATGATTTCGGTATCTGGTACAGTATCATTTTAACATAAGCCAAGCACCGAATTTTCTTACTAGGAATTTTGACGTGATTATTGGAATAGCACAATTATTTGCTTTAATTCATGCAGAAAAGCAGATATTAAACTCTTATGTTGCAGGCGGTTCAGTGAATCAAGCCAGCGTGATCCAATAGGTAAACCTTGAGTTTGTTTAGTGATGTTTCTATTCGCCGCAACTTAGGAGACGCACATGGTAGCTTGGCGACCAGGGGCCGGCTCTTGCCCGATGGGCTTATCCACTCTGTTTAATTTTATTGTGAAGTCTTTATGTTTATGTTTTGTGTGATTGCACTGAAGTACATTTGTGTTTAGTTGCAGACGATTCATGTTAATGGCAAAATTTGATAATACCGAACAATAGGATTTTCTCTCTGATTTTTTTAATTGTGAGGCAGGCTTTCGTATGGAAGGATCTCACCAAAGAAACGGCTTTTCTGCAAAAATTTGTAACGCATATTTTCACTCCAGGATGCAAAACCTCACCAGACCTTCGCCATGAAGAAGGCCGATCATCAGTTTCTATTCCGAGTCAAGGTCGGAGGGATCTCTTACCATGTAGTTTTGAGGTCAATTTCTGGACATCTCTGTAATAGGATTCTCTATCCAGAATCACACCCAGGTTTTGAGCACCAATACCAGTAAAAGCTCGATGAGTATGCACTGGGAATAAGTTCGAAAAATGCAAAAGGTGTATTGACCAAGTGAGTGTCTCTCTTGGGTGTTGATAACAACCACTTGAACCTTGATATGACAAGATGAATAGCCGCATACCCAGATATAATGCATTAGTATTCATATCAGAATGTCTACATTTTTGCTGCAGTTTCAAACCAGATATCATAATTCTATAACACTGAATCATCAAGCTCCAATCTGGAGGCTGTTTTGCATAGTTTATAAACACTGTTTTGTAAATTATGAATTGGGATGATTGATGGCCGCATTGTTGTGGTGGAACTGAAAATAAACCGTTGAGATGCAATGTCTCAATCAGTTCAATGAAGCGAAGCCTTTCCGAGTGGTAAGTTATTGTCACCGCTTGCTTTTGAACTTTGGCTAGAAATTTGATTGTTCTCCATCAGTCACATGCAAATCTTAGCCGGTAAGGTTTTGCGGCAGGAAACGTTTTGCCACATCACAGCAAAAATAGCATAAGAAAGCTGACATTTCCTTCCATAGTAATCAAAACCAGCGCGCCGCTGTGGTTTTAACCCATTGACGGTTGTATAACCAGCAGTGATTGGGATCAATAGATGCTATTTGAATCTCAGTTGATCTATACAAACCGATGACTACGTGTGGAGGAACCAGTGGTTTCAGTAATTGTGTCGTAATGATCGACTGACACGCATAAGAAAAAACAAAACAATGGAATACACTCATCAGTCCAGGTACATAGCGCATTTTACCGTCCAGGTAAAGGTTTCCGACAAGGGACATCCTGATGATTACACTAGCATTTTGACAAGACCTAGTTTTCTCACCTTCAATCAAGTTCGGAAGGTGGAGTTTTACCAAGCCCATATTTATTCATTTACAAGCAGAAGGAAATTTTATGCATCTGTCCAAGCTATGGTCATTTGTTCATCCCGAACCACTGAGCTATGATATCACTTTGACCGCCATAGGAGCCACGACTGTTTGCAGTACTGTGAATTTTAAGCTCGTCGGCAGTTCTACACAAACACACCCAAAATAAGAAATCGGGGATCTCGGACAATACTGAAAAAGTCAATTATATGTAAGCAGTATTTCACTGTTTCACTGTTTTAACCACACCAGCATATATGGAGTAGGTCTGTGGGCCGATGCAGTGACTTTTATTTAGCAACAGAAAGCTGGCTAAAGAAAATAACCAGTAAACTGGGTGCCTGCATTGCCATTCGATCGGTTCGTGTAGCAGTTGACTGAATTAAAAAGGAGAGAAGACTCAAATATAATGAATGCTGTCGAGAAACCAAAGTTAAACGAGATTACCAAACTGATCTTGATGGCAAATCAGTTTATGACTCTGAAATGGACTCCGAATCGATGTACTTTCCTTATGGTTCAAAAGGAATTTTAGTGATAGTGGCTTAAGTTACTAAGGGTATTATAGACGTTTTTTCGCAAATCAGGCGTAAGATCGAAAAACAGTAAATCAATTGTTTTTGATCTCCAAGATGAAACAGAATCCAGTCTGTTTTACCTGCACACGGAGTATCCTCTCGGCAAAGTGAGTGACCTGTCGCTGTTCCAAATCTCAAATCGGCATTACGAAACTGAAAGTAATAAGCTATCCTTATGTCGGTGGGATACCACAGACAACCTGGTTAGCAAATTTGCTATATAAGTAGAAGGAAATCCAGTCTGTCCTGACTCTCCATCGAATTTATCACTGCTGATTGCATCGGCGCAAAAACAGCTCATTCCCACTATGATACGCTGACTCCGGGACAATTTTCTTTGATGGATCTCACACACATCACTGTCTGCAATGGACCAAAACACAGTATGGGTATCAACCAGCGTCAACACTTACGCAACCAAATCCAACATGGGGGCTCACAACGTGCGCGATACGCTCCGTTATTCTGGTCTTGGATGACATCGAAACCATCCTATTTAACAACAAAGCAAATCCAGAGTGCACAAGGCAATGGACGGTAACGTTTCTGGTGATGCATAACTCCACTGCAAATTGTTCTCGTATGCAGGGTTGGCATTTTGGTTCAGCATTGACGTGTCTCAAACACTTTTCGGGCTGTCATCATTCTTTTTCACTGAATTCCTTTTTCGGTGAGTCTTATCGAAAGAAACTGGGCTGAAAGGGCAACACTACTGATAAAACCAAGGGGTGATAAGACTTTGCTCCTAATAAAGCTCCGTTTTAGGGAGCATATCGCAGCAGATAGGGTTGGTAGAATCATCGTTATCACAGTGACTACAACCTCCCTTAAAGCCAAAATAAGATACGTGTTCGCTGCGTCTCCTAAACTACAGTGTAAAAACAAAGATACGCTTCCTTAGTTGACCTCATTCACGATCACCTACTAATTCAAGTTCACTTGTGGTTCTACTTACGTGAGTAGGAGGCAAGTTGACTATCGAAATGCAGCAAATGTACACAGCCCACAGTAACTGGCACATGCAGATATAGGAACTATCCCAAGTTCAGTGTTCACACATGTCGCATAAACAGGTCACTCGGTCGACGCCTACTCTGCTTTCGCAGTTGTTTACCGAATTACATAGCACGTGTCAAAAAGACCTCGGTTACTGTCATCTGTGGAAGCAATTATTGCAACAAAAACTAGTTCAAACATTGCAACTTCCCTGGCTCTCAAATGACCGTGTCACATAGGTGACTAGAAGAGACGCAACCTAATTACCACATTGATGCCATCCAGTTATCTATTCTGTTGTTTGGCGATGTTAGCTGATTCAGCCACAGCCATCATCGATTTTCCTTAAGTTTTCCTTTCCAAATCGCCTTAATAATTGTTTTCAATTAAAATGTGAACATTTTAGCTCGCGAGTGAATTCATCGAAAACGTATGTTCGCCCACAACCTGTGTTATATCTTGCTAAAATTCCCTTAGTTGGCTATTTGTATTTGAAAAACTTTTGTGAGCAAATAAGGTCATGTTTTTGCCGTAAAGCTTTCTACTTAACACCATTGGAAATTAAAAAATGGACTGATGACTTATGAATACAAAGTAACACTTGATTTGAGAGTCTAAGGGAGGCGGTGGTATGTATCGAAACCGGATTAAAATTGCAGCTGCAAATTGTTATTCGACGTTAGAGGCCAGCTAAATGCGGACCAACCGTTCGCTTGAAATTATTATGGTCCGAAGTAATAAATCAAAATTAAGAATGTTTCCTTGGATGGGAAAACCAGCAGATGGATGTTGTCTAAAAGAGTCTTATAGGCACATTTAAAGTGAGATTCAGCCTGAATGTGAATAAGCATAGAAGTTAGTTACTTGATGGAAATGAAAGAAGCTCTGTTGAAGATCATAGGGTGCAGCTTAGGGCTTTGATCAAGGAATATTACAGAGTCTGTGAACCAGGCTTCGGAGAACGCGCTGCAAACAATTCTTCAGAGATTGATTGTGGAAACGGAAGCTATTTGATCTCACTTAGGTGAAACGACAGCAGCCGTAGTTCATCAACACAGCTAAATGTGTAAAAAGACTGGAGGTTGCTGCCTAACGTTACTAGTAAACATTTGATTCAGCAGACTGTTACCAGTAATGAGGATTTCCGTATACTGTTCCGCTCGTCAAGGAGTAAAAAGGAAACTTTGATGGCTTTAACTTGCGACCAGTGTTAATGAAAAGTGTTTACCACCTGAAGCATTTTCTCTAAATCCGTTACAATCCTCATCACCATAAATGAATTGCCACAATCAGCGGCATTTTTGCATTTTGAAACCTGAATTGAATAGGTGTTAATAGGATCACAAATGTAAGTGGAAATTAAGTACAGAAATTAACGGGATATTCGGTTATCCCGGATTTGGTGATTGATGCTGAGAGAAAATTATGCCTACCACTCTAAGTCACACTCATCCAGGGAAATAATCCGTTGACCATGCAAACAATTAGTGTGGACATCCGAGTAATTCCGATTTGTGTAACATCTGAAAGGGCGAGACGGAGTTAAAAGCGAAGTAGCCAAAGAATGGACGTCTAACTGCCTTTGATTTATTGTTTTAAGACTCATGAACCAAGGCAATAGTTGGAACAGCTGCTTCTAAGGTACAATTGTTCCGGTAATAGGGAAGTTGGGAAGGATCGCGAGGGTCGGTTTTCTGTTGTTGCAACGGTGCAAGGGCAGACCCTTTTGGCCTTAGCAATACGAGAATAAGAACTAAAGGAAGAAACACCTCGTGGCCTTTGATGACTTGTTATGTGAGTGAGAGTCGATGGTGACTTCAAACGGGAGGCTTGTTCGCTGTGGGAAAGGGTTGATTCCGGACGTCCTTAGTGTTGCACTAAGACCAGCACATGAAAACTACGATGCAAGAACTTGATCTGATGCGTTTGAAAACAACAGCTTTGTGAGAGAAGATAATCAATTTTTCGTCTTTCTAGAAGACAAATGTTGAGAACAGAAGCTTTGTGAGTGTGATGCAAGGATTTCGGATACTGGTGATCGCTCTATTTAGAACAGGTTTTTGTCATGGAAAATGAATAAAAACTAGTTTGTGAGCACCGACTTCCAAGAGATGATCGTTTTCTAACAAAAGGATATGGAACAGATATAAATAAGCTGAAAAAGAGGTTATTTCTGACTGTAAACCACGGAGGAGTTGTAAAAGTTTGGTAATGTTGTATTTCTTTACCAAACAGTCCACGGATACACTGGGAGCCTGAACAGTGACCACCACTGGACGAGTGGTAAACATGTTATCAGAATTACCGCATCAAAACTACTTGATATATGTAACTGCTCTGCTATTTTTTCTGCTGCCAAATTCTTCGAACTGCACAAGAGATTCGTCCACGTCATGGTCTGACCAAAGTTCATGAACACAGAGTTTAGGTGTCAAGATGCGCTAGGTCGGACACTTTCGTAAAAAAGACCGAATATTGGAGAGGATCAGCAAAGGCACAATAACCTTCGAAATACGGATACACTTTCGATCAGTTGGCCCGTTAGGGCACTGGAGTTTCTTTTACTCCCAACCAAATTGTGTGACCCTTGAGATTCACGGTAGATTGACGATAGTGAAAATATTTTCGAGGTACTCTTCGGTCCCTTTGGCTGTTTATCCATCCAAAAAATGACCGTAAATCGGAAAAAAAACAACCCAGATCGTGCTCCTTAGATTTCATATTATGCACAAAAGATCGGTGTTGCCAAAACCAGTCTTGTTCCCACTCACTTTTTTTCTAAGTTGCTACCACATCTAAACCCTAGTGATATAATATGAAGAATATGAAAATTTGAAAATTAATTCAACTGATGAATAAAGTTTTCTAGATGTGGTTGGTGAGAATTTTCGTACATAATTGTCCCAATATACATTGTCAAATAACCCTTTAAACAACGGAACTCTGATGTGTGCCCGATGCAGAAATGGACCACATTGGTCCCTGGCAATCCAGACTCGTTGAAGACATTTTGAAGCACAAATAAACACACAAACATCGGACCATCCTTTTCTGCGCTCCTCAAATAGTGTGCTATTGGTAGATGTAATGAAAAATCGACCAAGGATTAACACACGATCGATAATACTACCTTTTCCGGTTAGGCAATTTCCTCATTTGCATAGCCAAAGATGGCGTCACTGCACGCAATGCACCGCTGTCACCATTGTGCTGCTCTACTTTGTTTCAGTCTTCTATACTGCCAAATGCATGTGGTAAACAGGTACGATAGCGAAAATAGTTGCAGCTGTCGAATAAATTCAGAATTTTAATGGTAAATGCATGTTTACTCCTTATTGTTAATTTGAATATGAATGCGTGATAATGATGATGATTTGGGAGGATGGTGCGCAAAATTTAGTACCCAATTGTTGTTACTGTTGCTGTATGAAACACCACGGCATTATAAAACTCCATGTGAAATAGAAAACGTTCATGATTTACATGGGATACCTGCAAACTACAAAAAGCAAATGCCTTCAGAATTATTCTAACTATCCTCGTATTTTGTGTCACAGTGGCAACTGAATGATGGCACCATCAGGTACGGAATTACTGCAATCACGATCAAAATGGTTAGCTCGTATTGCCGTGACAGTGATTGTCTCTTTTCACGCACAAGACGTTTGTCATGTAATTCTCATCTTAAGTATTTGGAGTTATATCAAATTATTCACTCTCTTGTAGTTTTCCTTCGGAGCAGTTTGTACTACCGATATATTCGGACAACATGATCCAGCAGTGAAATGCCTTGCCCCGTATCTCGAAGCACTTCATGGTATAATTAAGGAACAAAAAGAACCATCCAATAAGATAATAGAAAATTTTAGTCGGTGTGTACTATTCAACTCCTAACATAACTGATCTTACCAAATTTCGCATATTTCCGCTTCAAGGGCAAGTATGATGCTCGCGACAGGGGTTTAATGGGAATTTCATTTATGATCGGAGCGTTTTGTGCTCTCACTGGCAGAAAGAAATTAAATCGCTTCACGACCATGTCTGCGTGCGTGCGTGTGCGTGTGTGTGGTTCATATTATACCCTAAAAAACATCCCTAGTAAATGAATTTTGATCATAAGTAAAAGATTTTCCAAATAGGTAAATTAAAATAACAACAATTTATGTGCTCACCACAACTCTTCTCAATCCCTTATCTCTGTTCACTTGTCTCATTTTGAAATTTGCCGATGGCTGGTAGTAGGCAACACCAATGACATGGAGGAAATCTTTGCCACATGCGCACTACACATACGGATTATGGCAATAATAATAGAAATAATAATGGCAAACCTAGTCCGGTTCGCAGTGGTCATCTTTTTTACTATCCTACACTTTCATTCTCATGCGTGGGTTCGTGCGTTGGCACAGCCGACCGTTAGAGTTTACAACAAATTTATTGATCAATAAATGAATAAAGTGGTATCACACTGACCATCGGTCAGGTGACTCGATTAGACGTGAAGTTTGCGTTGTGCACCAGATGGGTCATTAGGGCCAGCTCCGAACAACGAGGAAACAGACCGGAACGATCTGTGTGCACGGTAGAAATTTCACTAGCACTCATCCGAGGAACTATAAATTTGTCAACCAACTTCGACAGAAGTTTCTCAAAGATACATGTGGAACTTTCAGATCACCTTGCTGAGTAGGTTCCAGGCCAAAAAATGGGCCACTTTGTTAGCATGTACGTGAGAGGCCAGAATACGCAGTTTATAAGGATGAGGATGATGATAACTGGGTTGCCATGGCATTTTTCGCAGCCTGAGAGTCAAAATTTGCGGATCACGTGGTATTTTCCTTAGTTAACTATTATCTTATCACAATTTAGTAACCATGTGCTGTAGTTCTAGATCTATTCCCCGTGTTTGATTAGTGGAAAAACTTTTAAGTTGTGTTGTTTCGTGCCTAAACAGTTCAGGTCAAGCAATCGGGTTATATGACCGTTGATGAATAAGCAGTCCCGGCGAAACTAGAGATGGGGTAATTCGTGCGCATAAAACTAGTGGTGGTCGGAAAACCACTGTTCAGTGTGAGTTCTTTAAAGTAACTTACGTTTAAATCGTTCTTGTGTACAGGGAAAGCATAGAAAATAGTGTGATCATTCGTTGTGCATCCTGTCATCATGGTAGTCCACCAGAGATCAAAATCCCAGCTCGTTTGGTTCAGCGATGTTAAGACAAAACTGGGAATTACTCACACAGGATTACACGATCTGTCGACACTACATGGCACCACTAACTGAATTTAAATCATTTAGTGATGCTCTCGACAAATTTGGTTTGTGTAACCAAACCTCTTCTTATTCACTTTTTTGGGCTCAGAAAAACTTCTCTTTGTGTATTTAGAAAACGAACATATTCTGCAGTCAGATGACACTCATGTTGGTTTTATTATCAACAGATCACTATGAGAAATTCATGTCAAACTGAAACTGTCTACTTTGCAGGAAAATATGAAAGAATTTAGTCAAATGAATTCTAAAACTAGGGGGAAATGTGTTACTATAATCAAATAACTAATCCTGATCATGAAAAAGAAGCAATAAATTTTTTGATGTGAAGAATTCTCATTAATCCAATGGATGTTTTGAAAGATTCAATGACGAGAGTGTTAAAACTGTCAGTCAAGATTCTGTGCTCAGTTAATTGGAATTCTTTGTTGGAATTCAATTAACAGCAAACAGGAACGCTGCTTGTCTTGCTTTTCTTTTGATAGAAGAAGCTGAAAACATGAAACGAACAACTTTGATGTCCAATCAGAATTACTTATATCATTGATAAGCTCTATACCTTAGTCAGCTCTGGCTAAGTTATCCTTGAGTATTCAAAAAACAGACTGCCATAGGAAAGTCCCTCGTTGCTCTCCATAGTCGTTTATACACACCAGTTCCACACACGGATCCCCTAAACGATATTGGGTTACTCGAGCAAAAGTTCAGGTACAGAATTGGCTTTAGCTCCTATACGCTTAAAGAAATTGAATTAGACTATAAATAAGTAGAAAACCTTTTATTCTGTTTACATCTCAGTATCCGCTGATCTTCACTGTTTATCCTAGGTTGTCCAATAAATCGGCAAATTATAACCCACTTCATCCGTGGTTGGTAATATTGTGGAATTCCTCACCAACCGTATGCGTGTTCACCTCAGCGCATGTTTTCAGTCACTCGCCATTTTTGTCTCTTAGCTTTTTCGGGACTAACAAAGATGTTAATTCCCTATTCGCTGAGCTCAGTATTCAATTCTTCAAATTTTGCCATTGCCTAAGCTGACGTTGTCAGTGTGTGGGTTACTTCGACAGATGACCAAACCTTTTTGACAAAGATCGACCCAGTTATCAGGAAATTAGTACTGTAAATTCAAGTCAATATTTAAGACAACCGAACTAGGTTGAATTTTTAACCTGAACGAATGAAAACCATAGAATAAATAATCAAGAAAATTTTCAGATAGAGGTAGGGATTAGAATGAAAGTAGGTCAGTGGACAGTCAGGAAGAGCAACGATGGTTGAAAAATACTTTAAACGATCAGTTGCTTCAACGGTATTCATTGTCCATTTCCAAGCACAGCAAATGGGTTTTTTGTGTTCGGAATTTGTGTAGATGGAATCTTTGTAAGAATTTACTTGGGCATCAAGCAGCAATCAGCAATAGCTCTTACTTGAGCACTCAGACAATTTCTCTGGTAATAAGAGTAGCGGACTCGGGGACCTCAATCATACCTGACAGTGAGGCATAAGCACAAAGAAGGACGCGAACCATGCAACTAATTTAGTGCACACCGAGAACCGACCAGAATCAAGGCGCAAAAAGGCTGCCGCCTGAGATTGTCTGAGCATAACTGCCATACCCGTTGCCCATTGTCGTCCGTTCGATCGACTCCTGACAGTCTAGGTGTGCGTATTTCAGCCGAATCAATTCGGACACAGACGATGGCGTCAACCCGGGAGTACACATCAGGATCTGAGGCCGGAAGGGAGGACAGGAAGGCCATAAATGCAGAAGTGCACCATTGGCCCTACGACCGACTGAAGGCCCTGAAAACTTCTTACTGAAAAACGGCGATTTTGGTTGGCAAGCCGTAAGTAAATCTAGTACAAGGATTTGTTGGTTTTTGAACAGTCAGATATGCAAGTTGGTCTATCTAATTTTATTGTACAATAAATCTAGTTTTAAAAGTTGACTAATATGATTGAGATTTTTTCACATCGGAGAGAATACTGGAAATTAGTAAAGCCAGATTCAGAACGAATAAATTCACAAAGCGCAAAAGAAGTTTTCAGGGTACTGTGGGGTTAATTTTCCTAAAATAAATAGAGTCTGTATATCTTGGGAAACAAACATTTGATATATTCGGTCGAAGAAAGACTGAGTCTCAGTTACTTTGAAATTCACTGTGAATGCACCCGTCGCTATTGGGCAAATGTGTAATTTCGAAAGATAAAGCTGTGCACCCAGGACCACGCTGGAGACAGGGAGGAAATCAATACATCTGAGAACGTTGATTGACAGGCAGTGAGACAAATGCCAGCCAAGTCATGCTTTCCGGTTGCACTGTCATCAAGCGCAGAAACAATTTGACCCAAGAGACAGGAAAAACGAGCCGATATGATTTCCCGTCGGTCAGTGAGACTAATATGTGCCACTGAAATTCATGTTTTTATCCTAATCTTTGCTGATTGGACTTCAAAACGAGTCTTCTTTTAATCTACATTTTGATTAATGGAACAGCAGCGCACATCATTTTCAATAAAGGGGTTGCCAGTAGACGGCCTCTAATTGAGTAAGCTGACCTGCAGTGGACGGAATAGGACCGGTAACTCTCAATTTGAAATGCCATGAAGCTGACCTTTTGGTCACCTTACCAATAAACCGAAGTCTGGCTTTACAGGTATTTACAAGCCAGCGGTAGGCAAGCCAATTTGGCAGCAACCGAAGATAACATGTGCGACACGGCTTGGGTGGTTGGTGCATGAACCACTTGCGCAACAAGCAGAAGTTCGCCGGCATGAACGCGGAGGTGAATTTGTTTATTATACAGCTTTTATGATTAAATTGGAAATCATTTTTATGTAATGCGTGAAATTGAGAGCTTGGTTTCTGGGAAAATTTGTCTATGAATATCTTCAGGTACCAGAGACAGTGTTTACGTCTGTACAGCATACAGAAGTGGATGACCACCAGTCAGGCTGATGCCATACTATCAATAAATACAAGAAATCCAAAGACCCTAGGATTTGGGGCTGGATTCCATGGATCTGTGCGCAGTTATAATCAGTATTGGCGACTCCCCATAATGGCAAAATCTACTGTAATAACCTGGACAGGGAGTTGCCAAAACAAACCTTTTCCCACAGTCTTAATCTCGGAATCGAACTAGAGGCTTGCCGCCTCCTGAACGGGTACTCCACCACTGAGCTCCTGTGAACACGATACTCAAACACGAATTACGCAAGCGTAAACCTGGTTCTGGCCATTGGATTGGCTTCGCTGGTTGGAGTGTCCACTGGAAATGAACAGTACAGTTGAACACGAAACAAAATACTTCGTGATCTGCCTTGTGCGATGAACTTCGTCCGCTGGTTTCCGGCTTTTGGTGTCCAGTTTTAGATACCCAATAGATAAGTCAATTTTCAATTTATTTCACAGCTGCTTCTTCGTGGCATCTCAAAATATCTAAATAAAAGCATACTTCTCTTCTCGATAGTATGTTTCGCATGTGGATGGATGAACGAAATTTGCCCGGAAGTTATTGCCGCTTTTCAGGCATGCGTGCCCGGTATTATTCTTTCCGTCCCTATACTACTGAGAAGAAAAGAAACCAATACGTCATGCTTATCCTCCATTCATGCTCCTGATGATTCAAAGGAGAGTCCGTTAAGAAAATTATATTTGTTCAGAAAATATTGCACGTTGCACGTGCGACCTGAACAGACAGCTGCCTAGAAGTGAACTAGCATGTACATTTGAAAGCTTTTAAGATCAGAGATCATGCATTTGAGTAGTCATAGTCATATTCATAGTCGCCTTCACAAGAAACCACTGTCATGAGAGAATCTAACATGAACACTCCATATGAATTGAGAGAGCTTACTCACTGCGTGTCCTCGTTGAGTCATTATCACGCTAATGGCGTGGCCAAATTCGGTCTCCATGCTTTGCCAAGCCCCGTCCGACTGTGTCTGCCAAATGGGTTATGGGTGTTTTCAGCCAGTTGGAAAGTCGGTAGAACAAGCGTGTAACCGACTGATTCAACTTACTCCTCACTGGACCCATTCAATCTCGAGAAAAGAAGCAATCTGCGTGAAGTCACTGAACATAGCACTCAAACAGTTGGGTAAACAAGGCAATTGAGAGCCGAAATATTTTTGTTAGCCGAAGAGCATGGTGAACCGTCATTCACATCCAAGAAAATCGGAAAGTGTTTCGACATTCGGAGCCGCTAGCAACCAGCCACCAACATCACCAGACTTCGAAGTCGGCTAATTACAGTGGTTAAGTTTTGGCAACATGTTTCTCATTGTTAATGGTTTGTGCGCTCGGTGTGCCTGACTGGGTTTGGCTTCTTGAAAGCGTGAATTGTCTGACGATATGTAGACAGTTCATCGTCCAATATACGATCGCTGCTGATGCAACAAATATACCGTCAAAATGACGTGAGGTATTTCAGAATTCGTCCTGCAATCTGAATGTCTCGAATTACGGATGCGCGGCCGTAAAGCGGATATCTTAAATTATTTTTCTGCGATCTTTTTTAACAGAAATGGTTCAACCAAATTAAAATCACCATTGTCCGTGTTGAACTGAGCAACAGCAGTCGCCACTCACATTCTGGTTCGATGGCATTTCGGTCGATGCGATATTGTGCAGACGCATGAGACAGATAAGGCATCATGTCATTAGCCCGACTATTTGGTTAAACCCTGTCTAAGTTTCGCTAAAATATGACCATATCGACGATTTGAATTCAGTTGTCAGGGTATAGAAAGCGTGTCAAATTTCTCAATGATCCTGGGGCACGGGTCGAAATTTTATTTGTCTTATCCAAAAATTTATCTTTACGATCGGGAAAACTAGATGGTTGCCGGATTATCATCATCTCTTGACATCGACTTTTGGAAACAAAAAACCCAAGTGGATTTCTCATCTTCTGGAACGTCTGAATCATCATACCATTTCGAAATGTCTCTACTGCGATGTTCACTGATCATATTTCCTTCGCACTGCATGATCCAATGATTAAGACAAGGTTAGTAGTTGTGTACTGTGGGAGTAACGATTGGGAGACACTCGCCCTCCATTTATGTGATCCGAACTTGATGACCTGTGACCAAGGTACCTCAGTGGTCAGAAAATCAACTCGGTTAACAAAAGATTGCCCGTTCAATCACGATTAGCAGGTCAAATGTCTGAAACAGAAATGTAAATAATTGTACCATTGTAAAGATGCGTTTCTAAATGTGCAGATTAAAGAGATGTTTTTACATTCCCGTTTTTTTCAATTTTTTGGAGTGGAGTGTGTTTTAAAAGACAAATCATGAGCCATAGCCGTTACCACTTTCTAGTAGCTACCAAGTTGTGCCTGAATTGAACTGTATTGTGTGGCTTTTGAAACACTAATAAACGAAATGATGTAGCCCATACGTGTACATGTTCAGCCTTATTATCTAGTATAGGATTTTACTATCATACCTGATCCCAACACCCTCTAACCCGACTCATAGTCAGCATCTACTCTCAGCTGATACAGTCGGCTTTGTATCCCACCATTATCAGCACGTGACCAGTCAATGTATACTTAAGCTAACATGTAGATAGACAAAAATTCTAATTGGTCATGTTCCATAACAGTGAAGATTGTCAGCTAGTCACGTAACCAAGGTGATAGCAGAAAACGCGCGACTGAGGTACTAAGGTACACGCAACGAAATAGTTCATGAAGGGTATATTTAATTAAGGCGTTTTATATACAATGAACGATTCGAAATCAAACGTGGGACAATTGTGATGTAATCCATCACTAATGCCTATAAGAACTCGTGACGAAAGTTCTCACTCCTTGATGCCGGATTCGTCATTGCGTCACTGCCTTAGTCATTTGCATTAATAAACATTCTGGCTGACAGACATCAGATATGATTTGTTGCTTGGATATTTAAGAAAGACGCAAAAATTTGCGTTTTTCAAGGCGATGAGGAGTTTGAAACTTGAGGGATATATGGAGGTGATTTGAAAACAATATAAGCGAACACGAAATATACTGTCATTTAAATATGTATCTATCAAGCAACAAATTTATTATTCTAACGAGCAACCAATCTTTATAATTCTCATTTATTCTCTATGTTAACATATCTATCCATCCATTAATTTATTCATCTATATAATTTATCACTATACATAAACCTATTTATCTAAATACCAACCAACCGACCCAAATATTTATCTACCTATTTTTCTATTTGTGATTTATCTATCTATATATATATATATATATATATATATATATATATATATCAGTCGATTCATCTGCATACCTGCATTTCTAACTATGGATCTATCTATCTATCAATTTACAATCAATTTAAAATCTATTATTGGACTTTGCATCTTTCGACTTAACATTCCATCGAACTATTCATGTCTGTTTCCACCTATCCCTGTTTATATCTCTTTAATTTTTATCAACAAATGCACACATAATAACTTTTCTATATCTAAATACTTATACATTCAATTTATTGTCAGCTAATAGATGAAGTAATGAATTATCGATATAAATATATATGCATATAACTGCTTGATTTTATACGCTCATATACTTAGCAGTAAATAAATATACAAACCCACTGGCAAAACAAGTTAACAAATCATTTATCAAATGATCGTCATAACCCTCAATACATCCATCTATTTAGGTGTTTCTTTATCTAAATGTCTATCTATTTAACTATCTATCCATCTGACAATCAATCTCTCAGTCAATTATTCTATATATCTATTTACTTATCACTATATCTATCAATCTTTCCACAAATAAATCAATCTATGTACATATCTGCGTATCTATCTGCATATCTACTTACATATCCATCTATTTATACACGCATCTACTCATCAATTCGGCCTATTTACTCCATATTTCTACATATCTATTTATTGTTTGAACATCTACATGTCGGTCTATTTACCTTCCTATTTACTTCGTTACTATCTTGCTCATTGTCTATTTATATCTTATTATCAGTCTGTACATGGATCTAGAAAACTACGGAATGCCTATCCACTTACAAGTCCATTTATCTATACAGTTGCCTATACATATATAAATCAACATATGCACTTCTAAATCTATCTAACAAATTATCATTCGTAAATAAATATTAATCTGTGTAACTATACAATTAGTATATTTAACTACATACCAATCTATGTGAATCCAAAAATTTCTGATTATCTACAAATGACAAAACCGGTCATTTCTACATGAATCTAACTAACTATTTAACTGCATTTTTAAAAATAAATATTTTTGTTAACGATGTATCAGTCAATATCACTAGTAATATCCAAACCTTTAATCACGTATATACTTAGGTATCTAAACAGCTATCTATCCATCGTTTTATATCCATCTACCTATCTACATACACAAAAGATTTTGACCGCCAATCAATTTACCTAATTTCAAACCCATAAGTATATATGTAAATATATTTATTAATCTATCTGGAAATATATGTATATATATGAAACAATTCTTATTCATCACACTATCTATACACCTATACATGTATAAATATATCTGGAAACCCATCTGTATGATTATTTCCGGTTCACCGGATTCTATTTAACTGTGCATATGCCTGATTACAAATGAATTACGTTCATCCAGTTATCCAGCTTTCCAGTGAAATATCACGGCATATATCAAAAATTCTGTCTATCCAGACGAATAGAACTATCTGTTTATTATATTCAAATACAAATCAATCAACAGCCAAAAAATCCAAATATCGAAGTATTTATTAATACATCTAACCATTTAACCAAATAAACTATGAACCATCAACATACTGTATATCTAAACATTTCCGTATCGCACAGTGAATCATTCTCTCTATTAAACGCTCTACCAAATTATCGAATTAGCTAACTATCTGCAAATTTAGCAAACATCTATTCATGCATCATATTTATATAGACAGCAATCGATGTACACATTAACGACAATAAAATTAAACAAATTTAAACACATACAGATATCAATCGGTATATCTATTATTCAGTCCCGTTAATTAAACACCTATTACCTACTAATAAATCCAATAAAATGTCGAATAACCTGTACAATTAAGTACCCACTCAAATAATTATTTACTAAATTATCGATCCCCGTATCAGTCGATCGAATTATTATTGTCCCAAACATAATAATTATTGATCATCCAACCTAAGAAATAAAAATCTATCCATCTATCAATCAATAAATCAAACAATCCATGTAATTATCTGCCTAACAGTCTATCAAAATGTCTGCCTATCAGGCGAAGAAGATATCCAAAGATAAACTTATGTATATGTGGATGTATTTTTCAATAAATCTATCAATCACAGCATGAATAAATTTAAAAATTTAAAGAAATGTCCAGGAAAGTCTCGAATAAGAAGTAAAAAAACCACCAAAGAATATCTGATTATAAATATCTCCCAAAAATAGAAGAAAAGGAAAATAAATTGTCCCGAATTCGACTGAAAAACAAGCGGTGTAAATATATATCATTAAAAGCATAATCAAATTTATATATATATATAAGCAAACAGATTATTCAGTGCACATATACACACATGTAAATATATTAGAAAACGGATAAGAATAAATAAGCAGAATAAATTTAAGGATGCGCAAAAAACATAGAATCGCGAGCTCGCTAGAAAAAACATGCACACACTTGTACACTCCGAATTGCCAATTGATTGATATTTGTGACCAGAATCGAATCTGTAGGATGAGGAGTGTGCATGGAATCTGTTCATGGATGAGTGAGTGAGTGAGTGAGTGAGTGA
>LUCM01005609.1:60389-75112 GCA_008360955.1 Fasciolopsis buskii | reverse complement strand
AGGACAGCGTTGTTTTAGTGCGATTTTTTGCTGCAGCTCCAATGGCCGTCCGAACGTAAGCCCACAAAACCCGACATTAGCGTCAAACGCTCTGTGTTGATTCGGCTGATTTCGCACAAGCTTCAGAGCGGAACTATCCCAGGACACTAAAGAACTTTCGACGAGCAAGGGGCATCAGGTCAAGCGGGGCAATGCATTTCGGACCCAGGACAGATTTCGCATGTGGTTCTAGGTCTAACGTTTAATCAAAGACATTGGAAACTCACAAGGGAAGGGCGCTGGGTTCTAATGAGGCAAAAGAATCGCCTGTTCCAACTGCAAAGAGGTTGAATAAGGATACGTCGACAAGTTGCAGCGTCCAGTTGGTACGATGGGCGTTAAGTTAGAAATGGACGCGGGAAAACTGGCTGGGTTAAAGGTAGCCGGAAGATGGAGGTAGTGGCCGTTTCAAGGTAACGTCAAAAGACTGTTTAAGCTTATACTCGACAATCGTTGCAACGGACGAACTCCGGTTTATGAAGTCTTGTGCGACAAAGGAAGTGTGAGAGCTCACTCCATGGCTTAGGACAAAACAAACGCCTGAACCGTTCGGACAGGAGCATTTTCAAAGATCAGTTGGCTAGTCCCGCACGCTTAAACACCGTATATTTAAACCGACGTCTGTGGTTGCGAATCATCAATATGAGACAAAAGCCTTTTGGAGGAGGGTGGTGCAGAGGGGCATAGTCGAATAATTAATAAAGATCTCCCATAATGGGAACAGTGATAGGCTTGTAAATTGAAGAAAGAAAAGTCGTCATGGGCTCGAAGTGGACGATGCGCGAGATCCGTGGAACTATCATGATCGCATATGCTACCGTACTATATCTAAGAGAGGTGGGTAAAAAATGCAGGTCCTCTGGCGTTTATAGCCGAGTGTGAAAGACGAAACAATTCCTCTGGTCCCTCTGTACTTTTCTTTTGTGCTATTTTGTCTGTGTGTGGGGGGCAAACATGTTGGCAGCTCTGCATTGGGATTTAATCGTGTAGATAGCATCCGCGCGCGCCTGCCGCGATCAGTTTGAATGGTTGGGAATGTTCAATCCAGTTAGACAGCATGATGGCATATACAAATAGAGACATTTATATATGGAGGTATTTCTTACAAATAATATTGCAATGAACTGTAAACAGTGGCGATCGCGTTGTCATTTTTTGTCGAATCAGAATGATTGAAAGAGTGCATTTGCACTGTTAGACTGTGTTCCATGTGTCGGCTACAGCAGCACCTTGTTTTTCCGCCTGTTTAGGACGACTCCCTGTTCCCTCTGGATATTCACTCTTTATAGAAACATGTAACGGTGAGGAAACGGCAACGGCCAGTGAGGCATGGCTTGCTGTTTAAGGCTGAACTATGTTGTTCATGTGTGGAGCTTTATTTCAGTAATCTGCCCTTCTTATTCCGTGTGCGCTATGACTAGCATTGGATCATTGGCTATGACTTATCTGTTACCCTAAATAATCAAATGCAATCGCTGGGCTAGTGGCTGAACATCGTTCCTTCAGGAGAGTCGTTGCATGGTGTGGATATTTACTGTTATTCAGGAATACCATGATTCATCAAGTATGTCGAATGAAATGTCTGCAGCGAGTTTGACTGTTATTTTACCGATTCAGATTTTCAATGGTGTGCCTGTGATATTTCCTTGTTGAGTATATTTCGGGTAGGTAATGCGTGTTCACCGTTTTCTTGCTCGTCACTTGTTGAAACCTTAAAGTTTATTTTGCATTCCGTGCGTCACGTTTGAGTCACGCATGTCACAAAGCCGCTTCTGTTCAATGCCTGGGGAATTGGGGACCGCTAACTTTGAGCCTGAGTGGGATGGAAATTCGTAAGTTCCCATTTGGTCGTGCGCGGTACCGAGCCGTGGGGCAATGACTTGACATTTGTGGGGCTCTGTTGTAGTCCACGTTCACGATCTGGGTTTCTGAACCCCTCCTGGGCTTCGGGGCTGTGGAAGCATACCCCCTCTACAATGCCCTGGACCACCTATGAAATTAAAATAAGCTGCGGACGGAATGGTCCTCCTGAACAACTTAGATGGATGACCATTGCTGACACTGTCGCTCTAGAAGACCCCTAGCTCGGTATTGTTACTCAAATCTATGGGCTGAACACTGGATGTCAGCTTCTGGATTAATCAGTTACCGCGAACCTACTTACCTACTGCGGCTGAATCCTGGAAAGTGATAAACCGGCTTCATGAATGTCTCTGGTCATGGTTGCCTATGCTTGGCGGAAGGCAGCAAGTGTCTTGGCGACATCGATCCGGGTCATATTCCACTGTCGAGTGCCGTACACCATACGGAGATCAAGTTTATTTATCTTTGAAGACAGCATTCACCCAGGTTTTTAGTTGTTCTCGTCGTCGTGGACACAAGTCTGCGCATGGAACTAGTGCCAGGACAATTCGGGTTAGAACTTAGTCAGGTTTACGAAGGACATGTCCCAAAATCTGTCATGGGTTTTCGATTTCAAGGTGAACATAAGTCATCAGTAATAAACAACCTCCAGTCGTCCACTATCCTCAGCACTGAGTGGTTAGGTTTCGCAAAAATACAACAAAACTGGTTGGACTGATTAAATAAAAACCCTATGTTTGGCTTTGAGACTAATGTCGTTCCGTCGCCAGACAGCGTCGATGCGCCATTTGACAGCATTCGCGGTTTGTCTGTTTACAGCCGAGATACCTGTTGTCTGATGTAACCTCTGATGTATAATCATTTCCTTGTGAGGCTCGGTTTGCGCGGCTATCTAATGTAACCCGATTTCGGTTTTGGCGGTATTGGTCGATGCGCTTGATGAATGATCAGGTCCTCTCCGAAGATCACTAAGTATTCCGCAAATTTGCGACCCGGAATATAACAGTCTGTGGCAACGTGGACACTGACGGGGCATTGTTATGGTACTCTAGACTTTAGCAGGATGGATAAAGCTTTTCACCACAAATCCGAACGCGCTTTTCTTTCAGCATAATGGGAATTTATCAGACCGACTAATTTAGATGGGACGCCGTCCGAAACGGTTGTTTTCCTTAGTCCCTGGCAATTTGCTGAATCGAACGCAGCGCTGAGGTGGATAAAGCATATGGCGATGGGGTATTGGAGGGTATATATTTGATGGATCTAGCCTGATCGAGGCCTCCTTAATTGGGCCGAGTGCTAGTGATGCAGCTAAGCGATTCAGCCCAAGCCTAACGAAGGCCTACTTCATCACGTCTAACTGATGTCTATGTAGTTTTCACACACTTCTATATATATATATAGGCCAAGTAATTTTGAACTAGGATTTCTTGGTACATTGCATTTTTTAAGCTTTTTTCTTTTTATAGACTGTTCGAACCAAGTTGGAATCATCGGAAGCTCTTAATTCGAATAAATTCTGTGATTTGAACGGACAAGTAAGTTTCAGAACACCGGGGTCTTTGATGGTTGTTTCTCCAATTTTCACTGGATTGCTTTTGTTCCGTACCGCTAAATTGCCAACCGTCATTTTTAAATCTGTCCTTCGATCTACCAAAGGTTGATCAGAAAATCCGTAGCTTTAACGCAAATCGAGTCAGGGGATTCAGACGTTACATCTCGCATAGAGTGCTCGAAGCAGTGTCATTCGGTGATTAAGAAATTAACAAACGGATTGGTGCATTATTGTAATCCTATGCTGAAGCGCCTTCTGTAAAGTCTTCGGATGACGTTTTCTTGGATGTGAAACTACGTGTCTCGGTTATCGACGGAAGCCACATAGTAGACATGCATATAATTTATATTCAGTTCCTCCGTCAAGTTGCGGAATATCAGCTGCCAAGCGTTCAGTTCACGTCAATGAAATGCCGAAACGTCAGGAGTATTGACTGACTGGCTCTTAGCTTGAATTAAGCAACGGTGCAAATATTTATTACATCCTTGTGGTCATCCTATTGTGTGTTTGTCTCAGAGATGCGTTTCTAAATTCGATCGGTGTAAAAATTGAACTGGTCATTTTTTACTCGACCTCATACATCCCTGCCTGCTTCCAGTGCAAATTTCGGAGATGTTTATTCAGCAGAGTAACAGGTCTCTTCCTGTTAGATCGAAGTCTCTGCTCTTTGAATCGATCACGCAGTGCAGAAAAGGGTCAGGTAGCTTACCAGGGCATCCATCAGAGCTGATGTGTAGAATCGATTAGAATCGAAATCGTTCGAGAGGCGTCAAAAACCCTAAGATCTGTTTTGCGTGATCAGTAATTTCCGATTGCCGTTGATGGGCATCTGCATTTTTGAACTTGTAGATACACCTGAACGTCTGAATTATCAATATGCTTGTTAACTTAGTGGCCTGACATCCCGAGATCTCGCTTTCCGACTGTACATAACACAACCTTCAATTGTATTGTATAGACCTTTGCTTGCAAAAAATTACGTCGCATTTCAGTCAAAAACGTGAGGGTAAAAAATCAAAATAAGAACAAATCTGCACTCATCATCTTGTGAAAATGTGAAGAAGCTCATTGAGGAATAATCAGGGCACATTATGTTAGGCTTCTCAGGAATTCGGTTAAAACGTGGTCTGTTTAATTTTCATCACGTGAACTCAAACAAACATTAAACGCGTGAACGGTCGCACTGGAATGTGTACAGTTATAGCTATTTGACTTGTTCAACAATTGTCATGAGTATACTCATGCAGGGACAACGGCATCATAGAGTACCCCCAAGTTTGTCTAGGATGAAGTGCTGCGAACAGACGGTTTAAAGTTGTCTCATGAAACGAAATTTTCTTTGTCTAACCTCGTACCGTCATCTATTTTCTCACGGACTACTGATCAGGTATACTTAATTTTTAAAAAGCTTGCCCTGAAGTAGATGCTTGTGATATGTCTTCATTGGTAATCCCGCCGAATTTTTCACTTCATTCCGTCGGTGTTTTCGCCCGAGGTTCGATAAGAAATGAACAGTCTGATTATTGAGCAGTTTGGGTTTGTTTCTTACTTAATCTTAATCTTTATTTTGGATGTCTGGAAGTCATTTAACCTTTTGCCATCTAGAAGGGTATGTTATACGTAGTTTATCCCGAAGCAGGTGTCACTTTGCCAAACTGCGTAATACATTTTTTTCCGCTTCAGGTTTTATCTCTACTAAATAGGATTGAGTCTGCTGAACAATTCTTACAAAACATACAAGAAACGCGGGTTTTGAACGACCTCTCATGGTCATCCAAAGTTGCACAACTTCAGGTGCAGTTAGATGAGTCTCGGGTGTCGGGTGATCAAATTCAGACCAGTTTGAAAAAACAGTTGCAAGACAGTCTGGAGAAGCAGCGCGGTCAAGAGGAGAAGGTTTGCTTGGATTATTTTTTGCTAATATTGTACGCATTTTCCAGTCTTCTATACATTTTCTAATTTTTGAGTTGAGCATGTCCTCATACTTTTTGTGACATGCTTGAGATATGTGTATGGTAAAAGCAATATAGCTCATCGCTACAGGGGCATACTCCGTGGAAGGAGGGAATCCTCTTGACACTGACCCTGGAATTTGGAAGGGGACGGAACATATAAGAGCCTAATTGGCCCGTAGACAGTGACCGGCAGATCGGGGACTAGAACGTCTGGCCTATTCTGAGATGCCTGACGTTTAATGCGCTTGACTACCGCCAGTGCCATATACAGCCCGTTAAGTCCGAAACATGAAGTGCGTCAGTCATCAAATTTTGTTAAATGGAACTTTGTTGTACATGAGCACTATTGAACCGGCGTCTGCCGCACTCACAACCGCCTGTTCTAGACTTTGCAAAGTCCTCGCGAAGCGTGTACCTTCTAAGGTACGCATCTGCAACTGAAGGGAATGAAAATGGGCATATTGCCATAATATTCTGCCGGTAATATGGTATATAAGCAGTGGTCGCAATTAGTGGGCTTCTTTGTTGAACCGGGCTCTTTTCCTCAAAAGAGGGCGTTATGACGTAATTGTACACGCGAAGTAACCTATGGTATTAAACCCGCGGTGCCCACCAATTTCCAGTTCCCCTCTTGATCTCCACTGTGTAACATTTCCTGTTAGTCGTCACTAACCACATATTGGGATCCTTTTTCAATTATACATATGCCTGTTTCGATAATGGACCGGTTTTTTCATTACACACGAGGTGATTCATTGTACAGAGATAAGCCTCATAGTCAGCGAACTGACGTGCATATGGGGAGCTTAAGAAGGTTCGGTTAAGGTTCAGTTTGCTGATCGTGTTTTTGTAGTGTTTAGTTGGAAATATTTTTTTAAGCAGAAAGTAGATGAGTGTCTGAGAGTTTATCACCCTTGGGAATAGAAGGCTGAATCAAGGACATCCAACTGCCGTGAACAAACATTTGACAAAAATGACCAGTGACGCGAGATGATTATATGGGCAGAGGGTCTACCAAAGTGAATTCTGAATAAGACCAAAATAATACTGGCAGAAGAGCGATAGTGAAACAGGTGTTGATGTTGTTAATCGGTTATCATTGATCAGCCGAATGGCTTTTCGTCGAACCCAGTCATGAAGAGAAAGAATGGTGTACAAAATTTCACTCTACACGTACAGTATTCAAGTGTCGGTCTTGTTCGAACTTTCTAAAAAATAAAAAGTTAAGCGAGTGCAGAAAGGATATTTCGACACTGAGAAGAAAAGCAGCTACATGTGCAGCTTGAGAGGCAAGCATAGACACGAACAAAAGGTAGTAGAAAAACATGGATTGGCGGAGTAGAGTTAGTGATCCTGTGGATTGCAAAAAAGTCGAGTCAAAATGCACTGGGGAGAGACTTAAGTGGCGCCAAAGAAGTCGGAATTTCCGAAGCATTGGAACAAAACTAGCTTGGTGAGTTCCAAACATAGGGTATTCCAAGATAACTGGTGAATATTACACTGGAAACATTGCGGTTATCGTCGATTGTCGACTTATGGATGATAAATTAAGGAAGCGAGCGATGATGAATAAGTTAGTTAGATTGGGAGTTGTTGGCAGATCCTTGGATAACGACAGTGGTCGTAAGTTTAGAAATTTTGAGTATATCAGCATTCGCAGGGTGCGACCATAATAGAACTCTAAATTAGTTGGAGGTTGTTCGCTTGTTCGGGGATATAACATTCACAAAACCGGTGTACGATGACGTCGTTAACCATTAAAGCGATGACAGCAAGCTTACAAGTCAAAAAAGGCCGGAGGTTTTTCAAATATCCGAATGGGCTTCTCCGGATGTATTGATTACCACCGACCAGTTGTTCGCCCATGGAACAATGAAAATAGAATCCATATTGACTGTAAGTTCGATTATCGCGATCGCCACCTCTAGCTCCTTCAGTTTCGATTCTAGTTCAATCTCATTCTACTTAATCAAGCGAGAACGACTAAATGGGCTCTGGATACTCAACACTACAACTTCGGTTATTTCTCATAATCAAATGGTTTATATAGGTCCACACAAGGCAGATTTCTTTAGCTGATCGTCCTCTCTCGAACGGGCTCATTGTCTGTTATTTAGTTTTCATATCGAATGCCACTTCCGTTTCCCTCTGAGCGTGTCACAAATCGGACCACTTGCAATCAGTCCGCGGGCTATACCACTTCAACTTTGAATTCACAGAAAATAACATTGAAATGAGAAACTACCGTACAAACGGCCGTGGTAATCTCGCCCGCCCCTGATGTATTTCATTGACCAGTTGAGCATATTAGTCACCAGTCCATAATTCATCACCTGTCTCCTCACACTTCTTGTAAAGAGAGCAAGGACAAGACCCCAGTCAGGCACCTCAATCGTTTCACTTAACTTACCGATTTACCCAGCGCTGCACTGTATTGACGCCCGTCCATTAGCACGCACGATGCTTGACTGAAGTCTCCCAGTTCTCTTCGCGAAGAGTGTGAGAAGACGAATCATGGACTATTGACTAATGTGTTCAATTGACCAATGAGACGTACTAGGGACGAGTAAGATTTACCGCAGCACCTTGTTCTGAAATTAAACTTCCAGTTATTCACATTCACTTTACACTTTCGCATTTCAACGTTCATTTTTCTAAACTCAATTTTGAACTGTGCCAGGCTGACTCCGTACTTGTCTTTGAGTTTAGTGTAGGTCCAACTCCATGCTCGTGTCTGACTAGCATCAGGGGAGCTTCGCAGTCAGTCCTGTTTTGGGTATTATCACCCTTCACCTTTGTAGGAATCATCACAACGAGGCATAGTGGCCCTGCGCTTTTGGCATTCACGCGTAGCCTCCCTTTAGAAAGTCCGCAAACCTTTGTCTGAGGAATGCTCGCAGGTTGTTGGCTTTGATTTTCCTGGACGTACGGAATTAATAAAGACCAGACAACGGTGGTTAAAGTCAAAATAGTTTCGGTCTTCCGGGGTATGAAAATTCGTGGCGCTTTTTTCAGGGGATGGGAAAAGCTTTGTGATCGAAGAGGTAAAAGAACAGGTTAAATAAAATTTGGACTAGTTGTGGGGCGCAAATTTTCGAGACTTTAGGCGGAACCCGATTCGGTGGCAGAAGTTCGTTAACACGGTTAGTGCACTGGGACCTTATGTAGTTCCTGTACCACTGAAATTTTCAGGTTTGCTATTGTCGACCCCCTTCTTTGTCTGTGTTTTGGGCCTTAAAACCTATGAGAAATCGCCGTGAAATTACGCCCGTTTGTCATGATGGTGCGGGAAAACTCAAACCACATCAAACTTAGTGAGTGCTTACAGTAGTTATATGAGAAGTGGAGAAATGCCTGGAGGGCAGGGTAGTAGAGCTTACAGACTGCGTGAAGTTTAAGGTAAAGTGCATAGCAGTAACCTCGCCTTTATTGTAAGGATAAAAACCCGAAGGGTCAGAAAAATTGAAGGTGAGAGGAAAGTAAGAACAGCGGGAATTGCAGGAAAACCCTCTTCGCAAGTAACCAAGGCCGTTATTGATTGGAATGGGTTGCTTATTCTTGTGGCATGCAAAGCGTTCTTTAGTCCTCAGTATGATAAGCGAAAATTTTTTCGCAGTGTGCACAAAACGGTAAAGGGATGTTTGTTCCAGCGAGCGATGCTATTGGCAGTACGTTGTTTCGAATGGATAACACGATTTCGTGGGTGTTTTTAAACTGTCCATTTTGGCTCGATGAAATCGGAAGTGAACGGGGAAGTGAGACAAACAGAATAGTTACTCCAAGGAGACAATGCCGGAAATTCGCAGGTGTAGTTACTTCTATTCCCGATTTTGGTTACTGACGTATTCCCCCTAGTAAAATCACAACTGACAACTGCGCCGCACCCAAGTGTGTTTTGTTTGTTAAGGTTGTCATGAGTGTATTTATTTCTTTTCGACTATCCAATGAGTTCTCGTTTTTGGTTACCAGCTACTTAGCTGAGTACTTAGGTTCTCTGACGAAACCGTACCTGATCGGAGCAACTGGTAGAGGATTCCAGGTTTTAGGACGAACGAACGTGGTCTATTTACTAGAGGAAAGACATGACGAGAGGTTGGTAAGTGTGCCTAACAGAGTTTGTCGACACATACACGGCAATTCGCGTGTAACTTCGTGGATTTCTCTGCAGATAGAACGGTACTAAGATTATCGTACGTCTCGATCAGGTTTACGGCCATTTTGTTCGTGTCAATAAATTCTGTTTCATTCAAATCAAGTGGCATGTTTTTATCTCACAAGTGATCGTGCTTGCACATATCACGGTGACTTAGACTAGTCAGAGTGTCAGCGCTTTACAGATTTTTTTTTCAGTTTTTTTCTTGACTCATTTACACCTTTATGTTTAGCTGAAAAGGTTGCAAATCTTGCTTGACGAGGCCAGTCGCAGTGCGGAGGAAAAAGTGGAAGAAGTGGAGCACCAAGCAAGCATCCGTCAGGATGCTTTGGAGATAAAAATTACTCAACTCACACAGTCCTTGGAAAACATCACACATTCGAGAGACTGCTTGGCCGATAAGCTCGCTCAGCAAATCCGTGCCAACGAGGCGTATCGGAAGGCGATGGAAGAAGAGGTTAGCTTTCCATGTTTCCTATATGATCTTTTCGTCCGCGGCAGCATTTGATTTTCTCTAGATTTAAGCTTTTCATTGCGAATAATGGTCATTATCTGGTTAGCTCATTATGTTGACATCTGATATCTCCTTCTCCAGATGGATCAGCTGAGGAATAATCTGAACATGTTATCCGCGTCCACTTCAAGCTCACTTGACAAACAGGCTCACGAGCATAGTATGATTCAAGAACGTTTAAACGATAAGATCACTCAGTTGACACAAATTGTCGAACAAAAGTCAAAAGAGAAAACCCAAATGCAAATCCTGTTTGAGAAAGTTCAAATGGAGCTTACTGCTCAATCACAGCAGTTAAAAGACGCCACTGCTTTGGCCAATACTCGTAAGAATGAATTAACCGCCTTGCAAGCGGATCACTCACAGACAAGAATTCATTTGGTGGAATTGGAAGGTCGGTATACTGAGGCACATGATCGAGTCAAACAGCTGGAATGTACCGTCTCAGACCTGGAAACCCGGCTGAATGATTCAGAAACGGAACGTATCCAAGTCGAGACTCGTCGTACCCGACTTATTTCGCAAGTCACACAACTGGAGACTCAAGTGCAACAAAAAGCAGACCGGATACGTGAATTACAGGCTTCGATTGATGTCCTCCAGCAAGAGCAGGCCGATTCTGATCGGCGCTTGACCGTTCAGCGGGAGCTGTTCCGTCAAGTGGAGTCTGATTGGATGCAAAGTCGAGATCAGCTGGCTCAAACTAGGAAAGCGTTGACCCAAGCGGTACAGCGACAACATGAAACAAGCCTTCAACTGATGCGCGCCAACTTCAACTACGCTCAAGTAACTGAACGCTTGGCACTAGCACAAGTTAATGAACACAACGGTCAGTTTTACTTTTGTATTGAACGGTAGTGTTTTGACACTACATTTATTGCACGGAATTTTTCTTATCTAACTACCCGGTTTTTTACGACACGCTTTATGCCTGAGTATAATGGAAATAATGTACCCTTTAGCCTCCGGATCTGTTGCAGGAAGTTAAAGGGAAACGGAAGTCTTTACCCCGAAACTTGGATTGATATTGAACCACATAAGGTCTCGTTAGGTCAGGTGAACCCTAATCGATTAACTGCGCCTATCGCTGTGTGGCCTTCGTTTTTTCCCCAGTTAGTCGTTAAGATTGCGCACTGTACTTGTCCTTTGGTACCGTGGTCGGTTCAGGCATTTGGGGAATGGTCACAGTGTTGTTTGCAGCCTGTTCGACGAGTGCTTCTCTTTGTGGTCTGCTTATTCTCAATGTTCAGCTCCACCACTGCTCATTATGATGATTGATTCTTCATTTTGGTTTTTATCCACCGTTTGTGATAAACTAATGATGTTAAATGAATCGTCTTGCTAACGGTCGTCGGCCTCGGTCTGATCGAAATTTTGAGTGCACAATATTCATGCAGTGCACTACGGGACACGCACTTGTCAACGCACAGAATCCACTGTCACTAACAAGTCCGACGAAATGGCCATAGCGTATTTGACAGCGACAAAATTGCAGGAGGACCTACCCTGACGTGCGTGTCATAGGCACAATCGTGTATTTCGTGGATGAGGTGGAACAATTTATCGTTTGTACTATCAATCAGTCAGACTGCTGCTGAGATCG
Source organism: Fasciolopsis buskii (assembly GCA_008360955.1). Taxonomy (NCBI): domain Eukaryota; kingdom Metazoa; phylum Platyhelminthes; class Trematoda; order Plagiorchiida; family Fasciolidae; genus Fasciolopsis; species Fasciolopsis buskii. The sequence continues at coordinate 63,430 of LUCM01005609.1, read as the reverse complement.
GACCCCGCGCTCCTACCTCAGACATGCAGGTTCATCCGGCCATTGTGACAGTGCTTGTTCTTTGGTTCGTGTGGTATGATAAATACATCGTCCGTTGACAGTTTTGTAATTTAGATGTCCGGTCTCCTGTGTGAGTTTAGGTCATCGTGCTACACTTCCTTGTGATAATGCATTCATAAACTTGCATTTATGAAGATATTGTGAAGTACCAATGTAGTTTCTGGTAGCAAAACACGAACAGTTGATCCCAGTTTAGCACATAGTCCTTCGTGTTACAATAACGAATGTAATCTAAAATAACATTAGTGGGGATAGCCTTATTGGGTTCTTTTAAGTGGTTTACGCCTTCTAGCATAACTTCTTGTTGCAGTGCCCAACTAAATTTCTTTCAACTAATTGTTCTACTTGATCTCAAAGTGCTTATTTTTTTCTCCGTGGCCATTCTTGTACTCCGGCCACGCCCATGAACCGTTCCACTCACTGTTTTTAGCTGATCGTGTTGTCCGCTCTACCCTCGCTTTATACCCACATTCCCGTTCGGCAAATACCATTCAACATTTTGCCGGTTCACAAGAGACACCAACCATTTTCGACGCGCCCGTTCACTGTGGCATGCGCGACGCCACCACCCCCTCGGTAACCAAGACAACTATCACCACCGGGTCAGAAGAACACGTGACGATTTGTGATGCTTCTTTGAGTGTTTCCGAGTTCAAAATGCAGAACGATAGCACTCGATCTACATCTTGCGCTGCAGCTCCGCAACCAAGTCTGGAAGATGCTGAAGTACAGACGAACTGGACAGTTGCAAATCTGAAAGCCCAAGTGTCATCTGTGTCTAAAAAAAATTTCGGTAAGTTAAAACAATATTTCACTGATCCGATTCACTTCTTGGTTTATCCCAAAGTACCTGAATATTTAGTTAGTTCTATCCACTTGACCATACAGAAATTTGCTAGTGTAATTGATGAACGAATATGAAGAATTATATATACAATGGAATCTTCCGTAAGCTTTTTGCCGGCCTATGCGCTGCTTGACTGAGTAGTCTCGTTTCCACTTCAGGGATCTCCTTTTTGATTGACACTTGGTCTAATAAAGTTTCATATACAGTTATTGAGTGGAAACATATGAAATACGTTTTTCCTCCCGTTTTTCTTTTTCCTCCGTGCTGCAGTAGGAATGTGTTCATTTTAAGAGCGTTTTGATCCAGTTTCTTTGGAAGTTTGAATGAATACTGTGAAATTGCAAAATATGGTCCGTGTGCGTACTTTTGCGGTCCTTGGATGGTTCCAACTTACCAGTAATCGTCCTTGTGACGAGACCATCTAGAACCGCTAGGCTTTTATCATGTTCTGCCTTCATAGTGAACTTGATATCGATAAGCACTTCGTTGATGGCACCGAAGGCTGTTTGCACTTCAGACCGTTTAGTGATTACGAATGTTTCTTCCGCATGGCGCATTTGGAGTTTTGACTTGTTTTTAGGTACAATCGTTCTCTCTGGTTTTCGCCTCACGTCTCCTGCGATGAAACCGAACCATTCGGAGTTCCTTTCACTTACTCAGAATTTACCTTTGAGTTTGAAGTGGATTTGGAGGGATAGCTCTACGAATTTGTATTTACTTTTCGACCGTATTTACTGGTCCTGTTGGCGTTCCTCTAGCCATTCTTACGGTGTCGGTTTTGTTAAACCCGAGGGTATTGATGTGAAGGGCGACTACATTGAAAGAAATAGCTTTATCCTAAATGTTTGTCCCAGTTTGTCGGATGTGTTTCGCCTGATCTTCGGCCTACTTTCACCCAAGGCAACCAGTCAGCACCGACTGCATACGATTGAGCGACCAATATAAGCAGAAAGATCACACAAACACTTGTTGCACAACCGTAACACTGATAATGACAAGTCGGTTGGTGATGTAACAGTTGCGACCAAATTGCTGCCTCAGCTAACAAGCCAATGCTATCATTTCGAATCTGAGTTACGAGAAACATCATTCTCATATATATTAAGTAGACAATGGGTAGGCGTATGCAGTAGTTGTTCAAACCACCGAAGACAGCGTTAGAGGATCATCTCAGTCACAGGGAAACTGTTTGCACATGATAGTACACCTTTGCATTGCTTATCCGACGTTCATTTCTGCCTGGTACAGTCGAAAACTGAAATTGATTAGGCATCCTAAACATGGAGAGGCTGAATCCCGCAGCCGTAAAGAGGATTATCAACTGTGGTACTGGCGAAGGGTTGGATGTGACGGCGGCGCCATAAATTTCATACTCTCGCGAAGGTTGTTCTTGCTCATAAGTTCCGTAATACGGCCTCTTCCTCAACACTACCAGTTGTAATCGAACTTCTGGGGTACTTGAAACTGTTGACTGCTAAACGGTGAGCGCACTGGGCGAATACAGACAGGCAATCGCCAGTCTTGAAGAAGCATCGCCTACTCTGAAAGTGCAAAGCGGGCACTGTATATCTCAGTCGCCAAGCTGTACAACACCTGTCGGGTTGCCTGTGTAATGTCGCTCAACAAAGCGACATCGCTGGCATTTTCTTCCGTGATAGGAGTTCGAATGTACCGTGTGGTAGAGCAAACAAATTTCTCATGGAAGATTTGAGGAGAAATGTCAACGATAGTCAAGTGGAGTAACAATTTGTCAGAGATTCCAATCTTGGCCTCATTAATATATATATATATATATATATATATATATATATATACGCAGATTTATGCCATCGAAGTCAATGATCGAGAAGTGAATGGAAAAACAAACAATACGTAGAATCCATAACACATGTCAATTCTTCCTCAACACATCGTCGGCCATCCATTAAAATGCGTTTAGCATAAACCACAGAAATGTTATATAACCCCTACTTCAATCGTACTGTTAGATGCCTGTGGACAAGTCCCGCCCCGCGCCGCCTACCCCCTTGAATGCAATATACAATGAAACACGTAGGTCCCTGAAAGGTCAACTGACCAGAAGCTTGAGAAATGCACGGGAGCAGTGGCCGATTGGACAGTGTAAGGAACTGGT
>LUCM01005609.1:32170-59381 GCA_008360955.1 Fasciolopsis buskii | reverse complement strand
AACTGAAACTTCAGTAACTATCGCAGTTAAACAAATCCCCCGATGATTGCTACAGTCACTCCGTGTGCCCTTCGTGAAAATGGGTACAATCAGTGACTCGCCCCATGATAACGGAATACGTTCCCCGTTCCAAATACCATGAAGCAAGGAGGCAAGGAATTCCATCAGGGTTTTCCCACCCAATTTGCAAAAATTTGGGAGGAGTTAATCGAAACCGACTGCTTTTCCCCTCCTTAGAAGTCGAATATTCGACTGCACTACCAACTCCGTTGGGAAGTCGACAGACACCTCCCAAGGATTCGCAACCACAGACGTCGGTTTAAATACGTTAGCGTGCGGACAGCCAAACTGATCTTTGAAATGCTCTGTCCGACGGTTCAGGCTTTGTTGTCTACCATGGATGAGCTCTCCACTCCTGTCGCACAAGACTTCACTAACCGGAGTTCGCCGTGCACCGATGTCGAGTATAAGCTTAAACAGTCTTTGACTGTTACCTGAAACGGCCACTACTTCCATCTCCGGCTACCTTAACCCACCAGTTTTCGCGGTCATTCTTAACGCCCATCGTCAACTGACGCTGCAACTGTCGACGTACCTTATTCACCTCTTTGCAGTTGGGAAGCAGGCGATTTTGCCCCATTAGACCCAGCGCCCCTTGTGAGTTCCAATGTCTTTGATAAACGTTAGACCTAGAACCACATGCGAAATCTGCTGCCAAATGCATTGCCCGCTTGACCTGATGCCACTGCTCGTCGAAGTTCTTAGTTCCTGGGATAGTTTCCGCTCATAGCTGTTGCGAACAGCCGAATCACACAGACGTTTGACGGCTAATCGGTTTGTGGCTTACGTCGACGGCCATGGAGCTGCAGCAAAAATCGCACTAAAACTAACGCTTGGTCCGAATCGGCGTGCGTGGTCCATTACGATCTACAATTCTGAACAGAACCGCACCAACGGTAGCTTACTGCAATATGGTCCATCTGACTCAGACTAATTGTCGAGCTAGAACGCCATGTTGGCGTGCCGATTTACTAATAAGGTGAAAGCCGCAAAGGTTCGTCGACCAATTTTTTACTTTGCGACTTAGGCACATTCCTTACACCCACAACTTCTGCGTTTCGTCATTTCAAAGCGACGTTCGACTCAGTTGACCTTGCATTTCTTTGGCACTGCGTCCCGTTGATGGGTGCTCCACAGAAATTCATTTCACTTATCCAGTCTCTTTGTGGAAACAGCCGAAATCGGGTTTGTGCTTATGACGCTTTTTCACCCTAATTCCCCACTAAAGGTGTCTTTCGTCAGAGTGTCATGAGTCCGTGTTGTTCTTCCATGTGGGACGTTTTCTGTTTATTTTTTCAATTTGCCCTTCTGCGGTTGATCTTTCACTATTCTCTTGTTTTATTTTTGAGCAGTTGATGTTTTGAGGTAGCAACCGCAACTAGAATACATTGATGCAAGATTATTGTTTGTCGAAACTGAACTGAGTTATAAGAGAAGAAGGCCTAAAGCTGATTCCTGATCATTCACAGGTGGTGTTTGAAGCGCAGGACCATATACCCACCGGCATCCGTGTTGAAAGCATTCATTGGGCAACCAGGCTTGACGTGTAAACCGAAGAGTCGATCCTCGGTCCTCATTGGGATAGGCAACCCTCAGGTCGTCTTACCGGCTTGTGCGTTGAATCATTTGAACATTGACTCGGGGACAGGTCTCCTTACTCACCTCTTTACTTAGATTGGGACAACCCGATTGTATGGCGGAAGATTTGGAGGTGGAGGATCAACAAACTATCATTTATAGTGAATCGCAAATGTTGTTTTCATTTCCTCACGTACTCTTCTTGTCCCTCCAGGTGGTTTTAATTGCGCATTATATGTACTCTGATTTATGCAAAATACTTATAAAACACTCCCAGACCGACCTGTTATGGTCTCAATTGGTCCTAATTTACTCCAGTTTTAATGTCGTTGTTACCAATAATTTATTAGTACTGTGGGCCCAAGGGTTTGTGAAATCCTGTTTTGTGTATGTCGTGCCTCGTAGATGACATATAAGTAAACATACGGTGATCTCTGCATCGACTGTGGAGTCTAAGAGGAGAAATGCGCATATATACCCAGTAGTTACCGCCTGGTGCTAGGTTTACAGTGTTTGGATATAGTCGAAGGGGATGAAGTGATGAATATGAAGAGGTGTGATGACGAAACTAACGAATTGCAGTGCCGATAATGTCTTTGTGATTCGACGGAAAGGGGATTCGGTAAGTCGTCAGCTGGACACATTCGAAGAAGCGGTGGTGATAATAGTGTTCTTGAGTTCGCTATAGAGACTCGTCATTTTTCACATAAATGTTTCTTAGTCCGCAACTACAATAATGTCTTTTCGGGTCTCTGTGATCCTCCGTTCACTCTTTGCCTCTTTTATCTGGTATATGCTCCAGTCCCCAGTGGATGATAGTTTCAGTTAAGATCAGAAACCCAAACGCGGGACTAATGATATAAAGGTTTACTCGAACTGTTGTCCACTGGCTTTCAGTTGGTGACGCGATTCAACACCGGCACTAATTTGTATATCTTTTGATATACCCCGTGTTCACTTCATTTATTTTTACCTATCACTAGTCGGTTATCAAACAGGATCCAACACATGGCCTCCGTTCTTGGATTCCACTGCTCCTCTTAGTCCGGAGGGCCTGACGAAGGAAAATGTGTTATCCGGAGAGTCGACCGAGCGACATTTGCGTCGGTTTTGTCGTCTCATCATTGCCCCGGACGAGGAGGAGTCCATCGATCTGATTTCTCGTTCCGTGGCTGTCGACTTTGAAGCAAGTAAACAGCCGGATGAATCTGTTTATTTCAGTCCATTCAAACGAACTCGTACGTCGGTTGACTCATGCGAGGGATTTCGGTAACAAAAAGACGAATTAGACCGAAAACCATTCTTACGTAAACACTAGTTTGAAACTCGACATTTTTGTTTCTTTTATGATTTCCAAATGCTCACAGGTGAATTCGGGCATTAATTGACGAATGGGATTTCCGTTTTCCCGTAGAAATTAATTTGCGCACATTCTCTGCGGCCTCGTAGTGGTAGAAATTATGCAGCGCTAATTTATCCTAATGTATGCTCTTTGTGACCAGTTTTCCGATGGTCGGAGATTCAGCTGTGTGTAGTAAAGTGTGTTTGATGCATCTGTGCGCACGCACATACCCACAGGCTCTTGGAAAAGAGGACCGTGAATAGTTGAGATATGCGACCGGTATCACTCCGTAATCTTCTTTTAGGTAACAAGTATAAAGTAGTGGATTTGAGATTGGGGATTCACAAATTTGTGGCATGATTTCCAGCTTTGCCCAGGTTGCTTTATTAGTATTATAATAAAAAAGCAGGTCTAAGCATTGAATGAATCTTTTGGGAAAAATCAGTCAGCTGTAACAACCAGCCAGGTTTCTCTTCTGGCTATTTAGTGACGTAACTACTCCTGTGGTCATTGTTTTTTGGTTTCTGTTTATTCTCTTCTTTTCTTTGTTTGTAAATAAAGCAGCTATCGAAGACTGGTTTTTGAGTACGCTTTGGTAGTTTTGAAAAACGGTTATTGTTCGGAGACGGAAAGATGTACACTCGAGCGGCATTCGAACTCGTAATTCAGTACGAGCTGAGCTACAAGAGTACGTGTTATCACCCAAAATTACGTGCGGCGAAATACCCCTCCTGTGAATCAATCTGTCATCCAACGAGTTAAGCGAAATATACACGAATGTTCAAAAGCACTCCGTGAAATCTCTTCTGATTTTACTGGCCGCTCCTAGTTTTATTTTTTGTTATCTGTGTGACAGCGTCAGTTAGCCTAATTTGTGCCGCGTATGTAGGTTGTATCATGTGCTATTTTTGCTTTTTCAGGCGGTGATGATAAATCATCGCGTCAATCCTGGTCGGAAGGGACTGAATCTGATGAAACGATTAGCACTGTCGGATATTCGTCTAATCTGTTCGCGGTAAGTTGTTCATCTTGTATTTAATTTGTCCTTTGCTATTATGAATATTATTCATATTTTTGGTACTATCAATAGTGTTCAAGTTATTAAATACTTACTCCGGCATGCTGTTCATTTTCACGTATTCCCTGAGAATTGTTCGGTCCTCATTATCGAGATCTACGCACAGTCTAATCCCCCTTAATCTGGTAGACCAGCGGCATTATCTAATGATCCATGGTTCATCTATTCCTAATCATTTTCGTCAACTCTTTTGGTAGTCACGGTGAGCCACCTTCTGTTGTCAGGATGTTAGTGCTTGGTTTTCTGCATCTGTTTTGTCGCTAGCTTCAGCACTGTTGGTATCTAGCGGTCATGCCATCGATGTTGCAGGCTTATAGTTCTCATGTAAAATGGTGGATTGAATAAGGATAATCAACGGTAAATTCTTAGCACGAACGTTTTTACCAGAGTCCATTGTCCTAGGGAAACACACGAAGAGGATTAGCGTCGATGCTAAGGCTTTTCTTCTCGGCTTTGCTCAGCTGATGCGTACTCCTCGGGATACGTATTGGTTGCCATCTCGCAACCCACACGATATTCAGAGGGCAAAAATAAATGGGGAAATAAAGCCCAGCTGTAAATTAATCAGTTCAACAAATATGTAGGATAGGAAGTCTTTCAGATACAAGTGGCGCCGCTACCTGCGGCTTTTGGTCTTATTATCTATTACCTCCAGACGAACCTTTTTGAGAGGGAAGACGTCGTGGACTTCGAACCGGAAGAACAGTTCGATCTACATGAACCAATCCAGTGGTTTCGTTTTTTCATAACCTAGTACCCTGTCATCGACTGTATATGTCCAAACATCTCCCAACCATTACATGAACTGGAGGACACTGTACGAACTTAAGTAAACTAAGTGTCTCACGTCTTCGTGGTTGGAGTGCGAAAGACCAGTCAACTAGCTGGCTGGGGACGATGAAAGATATGGAAACGAACCGTGAACAGTAGTACACCTATTGTCCTTTTCTGTCGAGCCAGAATGAATGGAAAACAGTTAAACTGTATTCCGTGTATTGACTACTACGGCACTCTATTCCTTTACTGCCTGCGTAGGTCCACTGTGTGTCCCTCTTCCATATTCCCTTTTTTTATACGAACATGTAACTCTGGAAAAACTTCAATGGGACTTGGGCTGCTTTTCAATGCAGAACGATGGTAAATGGGGAGAGTGTCCAAGCCACTTAAACCTCCTCACATTTAGTGTCTTGGAAAAATCGAGCTCTAGGTTTGAGTACGTTACCTCTAACCTCAGGCAACGGTATTCAACCACCAAAAGTCGAACATCTGCTTCCCAGGGCCTTGTTTTTAGCCATATATCAACGGATCCTATTGCTGCCTGCTATAGATATCCGGATGGCACGCCGATGCCACAGACTGGTGAATACCAGTCAAGCCCTATGTGCACAGAATAACACTTCCGTTATATAACATATGCAGTTGAGTTTACCTACTTCATCGGATTCTTCCGCACCAAGAGGGTTCGGCTTCGGACTATTCTGGTCCTGCAGTCGCATTTCACCTTTCGAAATTGCAAAACGCGTCTCAAACATACATACATTGTCGTTCAGGTAATGCGGAAGAGGTTGCAACTGATTTGGATCTTCACTCAATACCACAACGTCTTCCGTACATTCCAAGTTTCTCGATTGAATAAATATCAGTAACACGATTTTCCATTAGCTCAAAGTTATCTCCATAATAATTTCAGTTACAAAGTTGAAATGAAAAGAGTCAACCCTGACGAGCACTAGCTACGCCTTTGCAACTCCATTGGAAATCACTTTATTATATTTTCAGAATGAATTGTCACATGAATCCTGCCCCACTAGCTTCTTCAGTCTACTTTGTCTCTTGCTGTATTTTCGATCGAAACTCAAATCTACCCTTCACCGGATACCACTCGTCCAACTTCATTTCGGTTTGCATTCCTCCCTCGTTCCCAAAGCAACCGTTAGTGGTTTTGTTCATCAACCATTTGTCACCTACCGAGCGCCGAATCTTGAGCTTTCTATTTTCGGATTTCAACTCAGGTGGTTAGAACTTCGACTCCTTTCCCTCAATTATTGACTGTGCTGTTCGCTGGCCACCCTGCAGTTTTGATTTCCGTTTTTGATTTATTATCACCATAAATTAATACTTTTTTCGGATCTCAATAGTCGTGTCATTGTGTTTTAAAAATTAAAAATTCTCAACCCATCGGGTCTCGTGCACATCCGGCATTTGTCTCTTGATGCAAAGCCGAACAATTCACTTTGGTTCGCAGTTTATTTCGAATAATCGACCTCTTTTCATGTCTATGGAAACAACATGACATCCTGCTTATACGCTCGTTTATCCAATCAAATTTATTTTTCTCCCCCTCCCCCTGGTTTAGTGGACCGTCGTGTTATTGCTGTCTCTATCAACTTCACTCGCCACAATTTTCTACCCTTTGTACCACACATTTTAGCCATCTCAGATGGTTTTCTCAGGTTCTTAGGCTCATATCTCTGGATCGATTTTTGTTTCCCTTCATACGCTTCCCTATATTTTCAACTATTGGCGTATCTCATCACGTCGTGAACCTTTTTTATTTCATATCCGGCAAATCCGGATCTCCAATTGTTTTGTTCATGCTTGTGATCGTGGTGTACGCTTGACGCGCCCAACATTTTACCCCTGGCTCTGCTCACTAACTCCCGCCTCGTCATTTATAGAGAAAACCAAAGAACGCTTCGTCCGCTGTGAAGCCGAATCCCGACTATCACCTCCAGTCAGTACCCTAAAGGAGTCTCCCGCACTTTTGGCTCTTTCAATTTTCGTTTCATCTGGAATTCCTTGTATCACTGATTTCGGATCGTAGTCATGTTCTCCAACATCTCCAAACAACGCAATCATCGTCTATTGTCTCCCAACAAGAAGGGCAGAACGCACCAACCGAAATTAAATTCTTCAAACTTCCACGCGAAGTCATAGCCCAACCGCCGCATCGCCTCCCCCAGCCTTTCCCGGCGTGTACAAAAAGAGCACTAAAAGACAGATAATGGGTAAACATACTACCGGACTAAGCCACCGAAAGCGATCTAGAACGATTCTGTCGGTCAAGGGACGACTGTCTGCACCCAACACAACGGCGCACCTTGTCATTGGTCGCTCCATTTCTCTTTTCGACGGAGGTCGTCCGACTGCATCTTAAGTAGTAGCCGTAAATGATCGCTCACTATTTTCATCATGGAATATGATGGAATAGTGCGCCAGATTTGAAATGAGTTTAAGGTGGCATCGAGTGAAGATACTGTCGAGCTTTCTCAGAATTGGCATTGGAGATCTGCGAAATGGGGCTGGTTTGACCCAGTGTCTCTGGCCTTCTCTAGCGGCAGATTTTAAAATTTTTCAAGCTGTTCACACTTCGCGGTTTCTATGCTAGTCATGATGGTTAGAGGTGAACGACCTCTTAATCCGAATGTAGTTCTTTCTAATGTTTCCCCTTTAGATTTTGATGCTGCTTCAGTTTTTGCTTGTATTCCATTCGTGATCATCATTTCTACATTTGATGGTTATTGCCTGGTGGTAATTGGGGATAATTTTTTATGGTATTTTATTGGTAATTTCATTGGAAGGGCCGCGCTGTATATGCACCACACGGGAGAGAAGGAATCAGTAACGATAACCTTAAAATTTAGCTTACCAATGAAATAATGTCCCACGTCAAATATGATAGCGGGCCAAGTGACTGCGACTGCGGTTACCGTCAGTGATAGGCGAGTCTTGGATTGGAACCTCTGACACGCTTAATTCTTTTGACCGGCCTATAATTTTGGCTCCTGAATGATATTCTGACTTTCTTTGTTTCAGATCAGTAATGCTTCAGACTAACCTGTTTTAGGTCTTCTAACGTGTCAACCTATTCTGAATTGCACGTTTTATCTTGTAATTTTGCCCATCCGGACATGATCCAGATCAATTCCTCTTTGTTGCTCCCTTTTAAATCCATAACGTTGCTACAGCAAATATCAAATACTGCAATCTGCTGCATCCCTGAAACACCACTACCATGGAATGCAACTGGCCCGTCTGCTCTACATAGCTCTAGTGCACACGATATCGCCAAATATCCCGTCGTTGTCCAGCATCAAAAAGTTAACGAGTTAAAATTGCCGCTTCCCACTGAATCCAGTATGGAAAATTCAACACAATCAAAGCGGCAGCATTCATGGAGTCATGTTCCCAGACCCACGGCACGGAAGACGCCACAATTCTGGAAACGGAAAATTCAGAAACATCAAGATTCAAGTGCAACAGAAGTTAGTGCTACAGACACTGTTGGTGATTCCGGCCCTGAAGCGTTCCTTAAACCTCTTCCTCCCAAACCAGCCGCTTCAGTTTCGAAACTGACGGGACGGAATCGTGACAACCTGAAATCTGCCTCGTTCAGTTCATCGACGAAGGGCTCAAAATGGCACGATCTGTTCTCTAGATCTAAATTAAACTGACTCTGCCACTCATCCGTTGGTTCAGCTATTGCTGTTGCTTCTTTTTTTATCGCACTTGTACAGTTTCCTGCATTCGGTCGTGGCCGATGAGTTGTTTATTTGTCCGAATTTCTTCACTGCATTTAGTGTTATTTAGTTGGAATTGATTTTCTTTGCTAACTCTGATCATCCAAGCACGAAGCGAAAGCTTGTAACTTTTGGGCTGCACTGAAAGCTCTTAACTACAGTGCGGGAAGTTTTTTATTACATGCACGTGCATGAGAGGAGCATGCTCCGTAGCCGCAGCGGCCCAGTACACAGGGAAGGGGTGCCAACAACCTTGACCTTGAAGTTTGGATTGCCGCAAAATCACAAGGTCCTAGTACATCAGGTCTGGCAATGAGCTGGGCATCGGCGAATTATCGCCCATCACTAAAGTGACCAGTGGATTCGAACCGTTGACTTTCAAAGACTGACTTGACAATCGCTGATGGAAGGAATGGGCGCAACACCGGCACTCAGCTGGTCACCCATGCAAGTACTGACATGGCCCAACGTTGCTTACTTCAATGATTGGACGAGAACCGTGCTTTGGTGGCCCAGGGCTGGTAATGATTTTTCCTGAACTGAAAGTTAAACAACTTACGTAGCACCCTCCGCAGGGAATTTTATTCCTCGCCTATGATTTTTTCGATGGAAACAAGTTCCGCGTTAGGCAGCGGTTTAGATGAATTTTTAAATTCTCCCCAAGTTCAGTGAGAGGATCCTTCCAATTGATCAACAGCACACACAAATCTAAGGTGATGAACTCGAGTGTGTATAAACGGGTCTCTCAGTTAGACATTTTGTCAATGGTGAGTGGATTATGACATTACTAAAGCTGCACCGTGTTCACTTTATTTCGTCTTGTCGTGTAGAATTATGATTTGCTTTGAGAGTGGCTTGTACTATCGTCCACACTTAAACCGAGTGCTGTGTACATATCGCGCTTAGGCCCTGTGCAATGTCACATCGGATAAAAAACAGTATTCGGTAGATTAGTAGGTAGGACAGTTATCATCTAACCAGCAGTTGTAAGCATTGCTATTTCAGCGAGCTACTTTCACCAGTTCGAATCCTGTTATCAACGCCAGTTTTGAGTTGGACACGATCACCCTCTTGGAGCGTGTTTTTGTATCAGCCTCGAGTCACTTCGAAGGCGCTAAGCGCGAAAACTTTCTCCAATGTCACTCAGATGATCGAGAAAACCTGGAACATATGTGGACCTCCGCTCAATGACATAAAGTCGTGTGCATACTCTGGGTGATCGATCAGTCGTTTGTGTACACCAGTCCTAAAGAGAGTGAGGTCATCGCGTGCGACCGCGATGTATGCGTCATACAGGCGACATTCATGCGTCAATAGATCTATTTGTTCTGTCCAGGTCAGAAAAACGAATATTTATGAGCAAACTTGGAAATAAACAAAACGACGAAATTAGCTCCAGTAATATTTATGCAAAAGTTGGTTTGAGTGTTATAGATAATCTAATATGCGCACAATTTGAACGAACAGTAAAAATTTGATCTACTTGTTGTTCAGTGATCCAATCAATCAGACAGAAAGGAAACCGTCAGGTTGGACCCCAGTTTTATTGGCTACATGCCGAGCGCTTTCCCGTTTTTTCGGACCTGTAAAATTCTCACGGAAATTTATCCGACTAACGATTCTAAAGCAGATTATTTACAAGAGTCGCCTGAAAAAGTTTACCAAGGCGCAAATCCTCGATTTTTTCAGTGTTCACGTGGCTTGGCTTAGTCGACCCGTGTCCACAATGTCTTCTCTTTTCAGCCTTCAGGGGTGCTGTTGTTGTTGAATCGTAGCAGGAGTAAAAATAGTGAAACACTTCCATATTTTTATGGAACTGAGTAAATACAAGTGGACTGAATCTGCTGTTAATTATATCAATGAACTGGTGTGTACTCTTATCTACGAATCGGGACGTCCTGTCGCCAGACGACAATCATTTCAGTTGATCAAAATCGAAGGTTGCGTGATTCTGTCACGAAATACTAAACTTCTGGAACTGCGTGAGCGCGGGCGGGTGATGTCAGATCAAATAAGAACCAAAGACTGTAACCCTGGTGAATTTCCGTCTTCACAGTCAATCCAACAAGCTTCTGCGGAATGTGCAAAGGAGACAAGAAATCCAGTATTCTGTGACGGTTGTGTATTTTCAACGTTCGTTTGGTAAGATGAATTTACAATAGCAAATTTCATTTAAGTTAGTCGAATACAGGCAAGGACAAAAGGTGGGCTCCAAAATGCAATTTAGAAAAGTCAAAATAGCTCATATCACAAGAAAACGGAGTAAGTGAATGGGTGAGACAGACATCTGGTGGTGTAGCTGGGAACGGGAAGTGCATGATTTGAAGCTGAAAATCGGCAAGACGAGATCCGGCTTCATCGTGAGCTTTTGGATGTAGACGGGCGGTTGTTTCCATCTGCCTTAGTTTTACTGCAAACTTCACTGGTGACTGCACTATCCCCACCACCACTACCAGATGTAGCCGCGAGTCCATTTGCGGACGGATTCTGTGGCTCAAAGTTTGTTTTCCATGAGAATGCTTCATCCTCAGCGATCAGTTCGGCCAGTTGTCTCAGGCAATCAGTCGGCAATCGCCGTAAATTGAATGCAATAACTTGAGGTTGATCGTGCACTATTTTTACCGCAGAACGCGCACTTTGGGATTTTTGGTCCAGTGGTGCCTTTGTGTCTACACCGGTTTGTAGGACGGGTTTCTGATACGCGAGCAAAATCTCGCCCATCCGGATGGCAAGATGTGGTTGAGTTAGACAGAGTAATCGATCGAATAATAACTCCAACTCTTGATTTGATAATCTACCTGATTCACTTAGGCCTGAGTCTGTGGATGTGGTTGACTCGACACCACTGGTACTACAGTTTACGCTACTGACCGCGTTTACCGTTATCCCAGTTGTCGTGCTAACAGTTGTAGTGACCGTCATATTGGTAGCACTAACAGCTGTGATCACCGCTTCGGGCTGTGCTGCGGTCGAAAGGCGCTCCTGCTTTGGCTTTACAGGGGCTTTTTTCGAACTGACAGAAGCGGATAACTCCACATGTGATTTACTCTTCCCATGTTCCAATTCGAAGCGCTTAGATGTGGGCTTTTGCCTGGATCCCGATGTCGTGATAGAAAGGTCTTTTTTAGACGGTTTCTTATGTTCTGACTTATCAGATCTCGAGGATGATTTAGATTCGGCTTTTGAAGCTTTTGACTTAGGTCGTTTTGAATCAGGGTTATCGGATACTTGAGAAGCTGCTGTCGTTGCCGAATTAACCGCAGCCGTATGTGGGGTTGAGCTGGCTTCATTTGTTTCCGCAGTGGGCGCTGTTTTTGCTGTACTGACAGATGTAGCAGTGAGCGCGGTCGTTGGCATCGGAACAGAAGACATTGGGGGAGTGGGTGAGGATGAGGACCTAGGGGAGGATGGGGAAGATGCATTCGAGGATGAAGACGATAACGAGGACAATTCCACATCCTGTTCACTAAATACAACTGCTGTTTTCGTACGTTTCAGAGGGGAACATGGTTTTACCTCCACAGGACGGGACTTGGATTTTGCCGACCTTTTTTCTGCAGTAAATCCAGTGGACTTTGATTCTTTCTGAACGATGGGTTTGACTGGAAAAGAATAGATGTTGACAATGATGGTGGGCAGAGACTGAAGGTCTTTAGCCGATTGAAACAAACTGGTATTGAGGAAGCTTAATCACAAACAGGAAAAGCCAAATTTCATTGATTCCGACAGCGCGCGTAACGAACACCCGAACTAACTGGTTACTGGACTTCGGAGTCTTAAAGTAGGACACAGCGAGAATTTCAATGCTTGGAAGAATACATTCACTGGGAACGTTCAGTGTATTGGTGGTCCGTGCTGGTCTGATCTAAGGTTCACGTCAGGAAAAACAGCTCCAAACACTCTTGACTGACAAAACTGCAAGTTCGTTATCGTTTTTCGTACAGCAGAACGTTATTGAACAGGACAGACAGAAACGGTTTGAATATTAAGTGGAGAAGTGACCGAAATGTCAAGCTTTTGCGGCTGAGAATCAATGAAGGGCTGGAAACGGAGAACAGCAGCATCATCAAGGGAAACCCTACTGACTGCTGCTTTCATTCAAGAGTAACATGCTGCTATAGAAAGAATGAATATGCTAGGAGGACGGTCTAACTGCACAAAAGCATTTTTTTCAATCATTCAGATTCGACAGAAATTTACAACAAAAGTGCCATCGTTCGCTACCATATTCCTCAATGTCTGCAGCCGACTGTTTAGCGGGTCTTTTGAGAGTCAACCATGGAGATCTGAAACCACTTTAAATAAGCGTTTTCTCCTTGTACGTTGCCAAGCCATCTGTCGACCTCTAGGTGCATTCCTTCGCTCCATGGGAGCAACGAAAAATGGGCTGCGATACGAGAGACGAGTGCTCACCATACGTAATAAGTACCCCAACCAAAAAGGTCCATTAGGCTTGGTGTACTTTGGTAGAACGTTTTCCAGAATTGCACCTGATACTAGATTTCTAACCTGCACATTACTCACACCGTCACTCCACCCAATTCCACCGATACTACGTAGAACTCCGTGATCAAAAAATTCTAAGCGACGAACATCTTCAGCACGCAAACCGCATGTCTCGCAATGATTCAACAGGACTAAGCGCACAGTACGCATGACACTTCAACTTTAGCAAAATATCATGTCTGCATCACGTGCTGCAGTTTCGAGTACTGTGCTCAATCCTTAGATATGCGCCTGCTCACCTTAAATGCCGTGCGACATTCCCCAGTAACTCAGCTGCCGAGATGACAGAAATGTCGACAATCGTTAGTTCCTCTCTATTAAATAGCAAGTTCGGAACTCCCGCCTATTGTAATTAGTGTAGATCTCTACTTAGGAATAATTGAATACTCACGACCATGCTTATCGAAGTATCGACGTGTGCTGAGTTCCTAGGGTGTTTGATCCCATTTGAAGGGCGTATAAACCAAGTAATCATTCACCGGTTTCCTTTAAATCGTCTATATTGTAAGACATGTTGTTCAAAGGATTAAGGCGGTCCCCGTTCGGTTTGGTCAGCCGAGTAGTATCACACATATGGATGAATCATAGATCTCGATAGATAACTGATAGTGTGGAAATAGGAAATGAAAGAAATGCCATATGTGGTGAACTCTAGTGTCTTCATACTCATTGTTTTCCTCTTTCGACATGGTTTTGACAGCACAGTCTGCAAGGTGATCTGTGCTATATATATATATATATATATATATATATAAGCAGGAAGTAGTATCTGGATGCGTAAACAAAATTAGCCCGTGAGCACACGACCGGTTTCGCGGTTATTGTCGCTCGTCAGGTATGCGTACCCGATGCTCTCTTGTCTAAACATCCACATACTTGTACACTCCGAATTGATTGATATTTCTCACCAGAATCGAATCTGTAGCAACAGGAGTGTGCATATATATATATATATATATGAGTATAGGTTGTTAGTCTCCAGCATCACCTCAAGAGTGGTTACAAAAGACTGATTATTGTGAAATACTATGAATTCCATCATGCCTCACACGAGATTTCTTAGCTTTCGGGAGAACTTATTGCTTATTAGTTACTCTGTGTTGCTGCCCTTCGATGGGCCTCCAAAAGTGGGAGAGTCTAACGTCAGGTGGTTTGGCCGGTGTGGTATAGAATGATTCGTTTATTGTTCAATGTCTATCCAGTTTAGAGTAGACCTGTAGTTCTAGGACGGAATAGTAAACAAGATCGCTACCCGAATCAGTTTCCGGAGACGGCAAACGAAATCCGAAGCCTCACCAGTGATTGCACACGAAGGATGAAAAAGTAGTCCCAGTTAAGTTAAACCAAGGAGATGTCTACTTAGTCCCATACAACAGACGGTCCTCCACAAAATGTTTCTGCTGTGTGCTATGTAACGTTTAGTACTAACGTCTTTTGTCCTACATTATTTCATAGTTGTGCAAACTGGCGACAACAGACATCTCGGTCGAAGTTTCATGACAACAATCACTGCGGTCGAATGTGAGCAAACAGACAAATGACAACAGAGGTTACACCAATGCAAGACAAAAAGAACTTGGGTGATTGAGACGTGGACTTATTCTTTCGACAAGGGATCGGAAAGAAGGGCGTGATAAACGTATAGCCGGCAGGAAAGAAGCGCTGCGTATAAAGTGTGGCTTACATGCCTGGATCAGGCAACGTTGCGTTTCAGTACCTTGCCTACGTCCTTGATTGCATCTGCATGGCTCAGTTGTCCTTATTAACAATGCAGAGTAAGGGCTAGGAAAACTGGGGTACCTAATGCCATTGAGAAGGCAGAAAACAGTACCGCACCTCATGAGACTACGAATAACAGACCGCTTAGAAATGTCAATATCGCTATCCTAGAAGTTGAGAAAATAGGATTTAAACAAATACGACTGACTGAAGTCGACATCTCTCGCATACCTGGAGAGAGAGTTTCGTGCGTCGGCACGGATGGGTAGAAAACAGAAACGGTTGCAAAAGGGTATTTTGGGAGATACCAGAAGAACGGTTGCTGTTGAAGAGTATGAATTGCTAGAGGTCATGTGAAATTCAGCCACCAGAGAAATCACGAAGGATCAAGATCAGATCGGAACTTAGGTAACAGTGACAAGTTCCAGTTGACACTTGAACGTTTTGTTTTGCCGTTGGAAATAAACTCATACCCTATTTTTCATCGTTTGACCACAGCGCTTGCAAACCTTCGGGCAAAAACTGACTTCATGGATGACACCATGCCCGTTTACGTCACGCTACTGATTGGACACGTCCAAATTTGATTGAAATGTAACTGAAAAAGAAAAACTATTCACCCCACCATGTGATGGATGAATATTTTGATCATGTGCAGATTGATGAAGTTCAAGGGAGAGTTATTTGGCGAATCGATCTGTGTTGCCATTATGACAACGGCTCCTAGTCAAACCAATCACAATTACCGGGTTAAATTTCTTGGAATGTCGTCTTCCATGACAGACAGCAAACCCCAACAGCTTCGAATAGAAATACGGTATATGTCAAGTTAACTTCAGTCGAATCCGTCACGGATTCACGCCTTTTCTACGACGGAGGTTGTGCACTATTAAGTCCTAAGAAGAGTCCGCTGCTTCCCGAAAATAAGGCTAATCCCTTGGCTGAGGTTTGTGTGTGAAATCTGGAGTCCGAAGGGCAGTCAGTCAAGACCAGAAAACACCAATCCAACGCACTACCCTCAAGTAATCGTGAACTATATAGTCCCAAGGAAAAACGGTAAATTGGTTCATTGGACCACGGGATCATTCATCCACAATATGTGTGGTGTACTGCAGTGTTTAACTCTGAAATTCAGATCCGTCTGATAAACAAATAAATTCCTCACCAAGCATTATCACATGAGCGTAGAGGAAAGGGGGCCCTCCAGCCCTAAAGGCTTGCAAGAAGGCATAATCTGCAACCAAGACCCTGAAACTTAACTGACAGGGAACCAACAGAAACTGACACCGAGCCGGGCAACGGCGAATTGAAACCTAGCGTCAAAATTAACCTAAACCTATTATGAGCCTCGAATTCTACGTTCACATAAGAACTACCGTTCAGTTTCGATCGATCTTTGTGGGTAGTGTCACAGTAATCGGATGCCTGTTCGCATCGATAATTGATTTACCAATCCATTGCAGGTGACGCTGTTTCCGCAGAAGAATAAACTTTTCTTCCACACAACTTAAGTGGAGGCCACTCACGGATTGACTATAACCACAAGCCTATATACATAAAAACAGAAACGAGTAAAACACGTGAATGTCGGTCGGGTCTTGATAGGAAGAAACGTCGTGCTGAATGGACTCACTTTTGGTAGAATTTTTGTCCGTTTTAGTTTTTAATTTGTTTGACTCTGCCGTCGATGTTTTCGGTTTGGGGGAATGTACAGTAGAAGGAAAGAGACTGGTGGGCTGGGGTAACAGGGCGGTGGAACCAGAGGAGGACGAGGAGGCAGCAGTCACCCCACCGTCTCGATCACGCTTGCTCGATTTGGATGGTTTCACCGAAGCCTGAGAGTTTAAATCAGACTTTTTGCTCGATTTGGATGAGGAAATGTTCTCCTTTATTGCCGGAATTTTACTCCCACTCCCATGAGAATGGCGATTAGCCAATTTCGCCCGTTTGTCTGACTTGTTTGAGACCGCCTCGGACATTTCGGATGAGAGGGGACTGACTACCTCACGCGGATTTTTCCGAACAATGTTCAACGGGAGTGATTGTGAGTCCCGTGCAGGCCGTTTACCACCAAAGATGTTGGATGTGGTCGGCTGGTTCTTCGAGGCAACCTATAGATGAAGAGGGATGTTTTTCATGGGATATCAAATACATATATACCAATAAGATGGTCCAGCAGAGGCCTTGAAATCTAGATCGGACAAAAGCTTATTGAGTGCAAACACAGACTTATTAAATCTACAGCAGCTAGTGAATCAGTCATTATACCCGCGGTACTTATTTGATCAAAATTCTCACGATTAAAAGCTTAGATTAGTACATGCAAGAGAAACTGGTAGCGCTCGACGCTGGGAAATCACGTTCGGCGGCCAGATCAGGTTAATGATATACAGCCCAGCACTTTGACCAATGGGACGCCGGTGAAAAAGATCGGAATTGCAGCCCTTAGAGCTAGTTCGAGAACAAGGCTGAAAGTGGAGGGCACCATCCGAAGTACAACTGAGCGAAGACAAAAACGGAGAACAGCGAGCGTAGCCCTGAACTTACTTGTAGACATTGTTTGATTATGATCAAGAAGTGGCGGGCGGAGTGAATTTTGTTTGATTTTGCGAAACGAAAATCATGGCCGATTGAATTCGATAGAGTTGAGAGCCGAAAATCTTTTATCCCTAAACACTGTACTGAGGCTAAATTTGAACAAATTGACTTGTTCTTCAGTACCAACGTTATCACAGTATACCAAAAAACACGAAATTGTAGCTTCGCATATCGAGTAGGACAGGTTCAGAAACCGACCTCAACAGCCAATAGCCAAGCGTTATGCGGTAGTTTCCATAAATGTCCGGTAGCAAGGTGAAGCTCCCTCAGAAAGCGAACCAATGTAGAAAATGGATTAATATTAGTAATTTTCATGAAGCTCTGAGCTATGACCAAGAAAGATTTCCAAAATCACAGAGAATAACAATAATAATCATCACGATCATAAGTCAAATGATTAGAAAAACGCAAATGACTGTATTGATTAGACAGTGAGAATGTGACCGCAGTCAAAATTCGATCATTAAGTTTGGTGTGATGAGGCCCCAGAATGGGAATACCGTGCGTCATCTCAACCGGATTACGAAAGAAAGGTAAGGAATGCATGGATGGGAGAGAGAAAGGATAATGAAACTTACCGTCCCAGAAGATTTTCCGCGCGATTCCACTTCGTCTTTCAACCGATCCTTGCTGTTGGAATTGACATTGGATTCGGAATTCTTACCGATCGGCTGTTCTGGATTAGTCTGTGGAACGATGCAGGACTCAGTCTTAGAGTTCGTAGTCTTTGTAGCAACTCGATTGGCCGCGACAGACTCTACTGAGTTCCTCGGTCCTGAAATAGCCGCTGGTCGTGTTGACTTTTTGTCAGCTATGCTACCAACATCATCATCACCATCGTCCGAGTCGAACAACGTCGATTGTGGTTTGATACGCCGTGCACAAACAACTGAATTACTCCCCGTTCCGTCGCCAGATGAGTGCATAGAGGCATCGGACTGCATCTGATCTTCGTCACCAAACATATCTACAAACGGACTTTCGGGGTTGTTTGAATCGTGACACTGTGAGAATAAACTTCGTGAAAGTACATCTTCGAATTCATTCTCATCTAGCTCGAGAAGTAAGTGGGAATGATCACTGTACTGGTTCGCTGCACCCAAATCGCGATCTCCAGTGGCGACCTCAGTTCCGTTCGCATCATTGGGATGTTGATTTACTGGCAAGTCCTTGGAATGCAAATCATCCCCATCTTCAAAATGATCCAAGAGGTCGGTGTCAAACAAACCGGTGAGCCGTAAGTTAAGCTGTTCACTTGGATTAGACGGAACCGCAGGCATTGAGGAAGTGGTGGGGTCTACCTTAGGTGGTTTCAAACTGTTGTCTGTAGTAACTGGTTCAACAATATCTCGAGAAGTTTTCGATCGTTTGTGTCTTTTTAATTTCGTGTGTTTGTAAGGAGAGTTATGAATGTAACCATCCCGTGCTTTGATCTCCGTATCCATAGGGGGAGCGTCGACCTGACATTCCTGTTTCTGTTGTTGCCGTACCCGTTGTTGTTGCTGCTGCTGTTGCTGACGATGATGATGGTGGTGATGGCGAGAATGTGGCATACTGAAAGGGCTAGCGACTGCATCAAATTGGAGGGGATCCCGCTCCTCAACGACTGCTCTAGCAGCTGAAGGAAGCCGCTCGGCTGACTAAAATAAAGAAAAAGTTGCATCCTTCCATATTACACTAATGACCCTAACAACGAACCAAGAAAACGTTGATATAAACAGACACCGCATAGAACTCAGACTTTGCCATGAGGCGAACAAAACGGTCTTATCAAGGGAATTAAATGAAATTGATTATAGGACTCCCCCTATAAACGTGTAAAACATCATTTGTATGTGTCGAAGCTTGGGAACCAGTAATTTAATTTCTGGGCGGTTGAACTTGAGAGCATTTCATTATTATTCCTCCCAGGGAGCGTTCTTAAGTGCCTGCAGCTCGCTACAAAAACCGACTGATTGTCAACGATACAGATCGAGTTCTATCATCAAAAGACACTGTGTATCCCGAACAGAATTGTATTCCATAGTAAAGCCACATTCAAGCAAAACCCAAGGTTACATGCGGATCACAATACAGTGAGGCTGGAACTTTCAAAATGAACGGTCACACATCAGTCACATTCCCAGTCAGTTAGCTTAAACGTGGGTACCGGGACGATAAATCAATGAATTCGATTACGAAAGAATGGTATCATAAAGTAGGTTTGGAATAGCAAGGTAATTTTAAAGATAACCATTAGTGTAGAACAAAAGAAGTTGACAATAGTAACCACTAAGTATTTTACTCCTATCTTAATACTGAAGCTAGTCTCAGAAAAGAGTTGCAATGGGACCAATGGAGAAATACTGATGACGATAGTTTCAAAAAATAGATCTTGACCATCGCAGGGTGTTATGATACGTCAGAAAGAATTATAACTAAGTAGTTAAATTATTTTATCTGACTAAGACAGCGGTTACCAACACTTTGTAAGAGATTCAGAGAAATATAAGCGATTAAGTGCGGCATATAATCGAATACGAGTAATAAAAATTTCTGAATGATAGTTTTGGTTTCAGATGGCTACCTTATCTCAAGAAGAAACATTCAACTTCGGATTTACAAACTGCAGCTGACCGACGACTTTTATCTTTCATCATTTTACTTCCTTTATTAAGGAAACAATAATTCATTTTATTTTGATGGAGCGGGTCGGATTCGAACCCGAGATCGCCGAGTTGATGCGTTACAGTGTTGCCCACTTGAGTGGAATTGTGTTCATCAAATCATCCGTTTTAAGGTCCCTGTAACGCACAGTTAACGACCACGATGTGCTGGACAAGGGCAGTGTTTAGACAAGGCTACGGAAGAAATCGTTGAGTCTCTTGCCATCCGGAACGAAAATTCTATTCGTACTTTTCACATTCCAAAGCGCACGTTGTCATCCAAGAACAAACCGACGAACTCCAACATTCCAGGTAAACGATCTATCTTGAACTGTTGCGTCTGCCTAAAATCAATAAAATTCTCTATACATGCATCCACGGAAGACCTAGTAATCAAAAGAAACACGTTAAAATAGGCACTATAAAGTTCTTAAGCGCTGCGCTATTCTAGACTATTCGTCGGTATTTGAATTTGTCCCATGGTCTCTTCTACTTCACAAATTGGAAACATTTGGTTGTCCTGGACCTTTATTAGCACGGTCGTCTGACTATATACTAACCGAAACCAGTGCATACGAATGGACGGTAAAACTTCAAAACTGTTGATTAACAACTCCGCCAACCGCCGGTCAACTTTCCTACTTGGCAGTCCCCTGTTGACCGCGGCTCCCTTCCTGAGAAATGATGTACACTTATTTCATCAATAAAGGAAGTAAAAAGATAAGTGTGCTACAGGGTGTTGTTCTCCCACCGTTTCTCTTCTATACTTACATCAGTGACTTATCAACTAGCTCAACCTGCCACGTATGCTGATGATGTTGCCCTCTCTCAAGCCGTTTCGAACATCGATGATTTTCAAAGTTTTTCCAACAACCTATCTTCTGTTTATGATTTCTTTCCACGAGCTGGTTTACATCTAAACACACCAAAATTTTTCCAATATTTGTTGTCTCTCTTTCGCTCGGTCAGCCTATCCACCCGAAACGTCTGTCACCAACTCAAAAACTCTTACCAGGTTTGACTTTGTGAAAAATTTACTTTTCACATTTTATACCTGTGTAAACAATCTCCGACGCTGAGCATTTCAAATCAAAAAGCTTTGAAACGGCAAGCTGAAACAAAGCACCATCTCCCGATTTGCATACCAATTTGTTTTGCCAATCCTTCTTTACTGTTCTCCAATTATATATCCAGAATTACTTTAAAAAAACTTAAAATTCTTCGCCGGAAGCTATCAATTATTAGCAGTGTCCTTCATGCTACTAACTGAATTATCCTTCAATTTATGTGATCAACACCTATCAGCATGTGAGTAATTTGCTTACAAAATTCTTTCTGATCCCATGAATCCTCTGCACAACGATCTTTCAAAGTGCCGCTCTCATATTTCTACACGATCTGCTTTTCGTTCCATACCGTCCAGAATCAATATCTATAGGAACTCCACTGTCCCATTTTTAGTACGAATTCCGACTAACCATGACTGGGTTTCAGCCAAATTCCTGAGCAACCTGTCATAATGTGCTATGATTACTCCTGGATGACTTCTTTTATATCGTTGACGAAGCGATGAGTGTATTTTTTATTTTATTTTATTATTTTTACCCTCATATTTTTTAACTGAAATGCGACATTATTGATTGTACGCAAAAGTCTATACAATACAATATAATACAATAAAATACAACATAGTATTTAAAAAATACGAAGAAGTTCGTGGTTAGGAGCATTGTAAAGAATGCAAAAGAAGTAAATTGGTGCCAGTATCTAAGCAGCATAAAAAGGCATAGAAATGTCCACGAATTACTCACTGGTATTGAGGACATCTCGGATCGAGAGGAATGAAGTTCAATCTGAATTTGTTGTTGTTGCTGCTGTTGCTGTAGCAGCTGTTTTTCACGGCGTTCTTTTTTCCGTCGACGACGTTCTCGCCGATCAGTTTCGGCGGTTGATTCACTGTCGTTCGGATGAGAACTGGAAACGGTCAACTGATTGCTCGCACCCAGACGGGACAATTTAAGGACAATCCGCTTTGCCGGAACGGAATCCGATTCACCAGTCACGGTACTTATACTCGTGGCCGACGTGCTCTTCGAGTCCGGTGACTGACGCGGCGGACTAGATATCGGAGCGGCGCTGTGCGAACGAGAAGCCGGAACGAACGAACTCGGGGAGTCCCGCGGAACAGCCGAACGAAGCGAGCCGGTTGCGGCAAGTTGTTCGGGACGAAAATTTGATTCCAGACCAGGAATCGGACTGGGTCTATCCGGGTCAATGGAAATTGTAGGTGAAAGTGGGACCAGATTATAATGTGGAGTATTGTTTGCGCTGGGAGACCGATGGGGTTGAACAGTGGCAGCCCACTGAGATTGTTGTTTTTCGGCGTCGTCCAATAGGAGTCGAGCTTCATATAACAACTGTAGCTTTTTCTTGTGTTTCTGTAGCAGTGGTGGTTGGTTTAGATAACGGTCCACTGAACGGATTGCTGAGTCGTGAAAATCCCCATCAATTGTTGGGTACAATGGTGGCGGTGGTGGGGGGGACGGTGGTAATGGTTGTTGTGGTGGTAACTGTGTCAGGGGTGGTGGCTGCGATGGTGTCGGAACCGGAGGTGGACATATTGAATCGGATGGACATACTGGCGAAAACGGTTTGTTTGAATGCTGTGAGCGTTGGCTGCCCGATCGATGCTCATGATCCCATTCCCTGTGCGAGTCTTCATGCACAGAGTCTAAACCCGTACTCGTATGAACACTAGACTCAGGGCTGCTTGAGTGAAGTGAGCTCAATTCCTATAAGGTCGCGCATCGCAGATAGAAGAAGAAAGAGGAAGTTTGTTAGACGAAAGTTGGTCTCGTGAAAGAAAGATGTAATATGATTTATGCTGTTCAGCAGAAAAAATGAGAGCGATAGTTACTACTCTGATTACAAGTTCTACCACACATCCCGGTTGGAGAGAACATTGCGTTCATATATAATTTCCAAAGCAGCTGAACTGTTAATTATATACGATAAAAGGTTGACAAAGTGAAAACCACTTTCTTTTATTGGCTTTTGGACAGTTGCGTAAGCTGATCAACAAACAAAGAGGTAAATATGTAAATAGCACAGCTAGGTAACAAAGCTATTGGTTGGGGTGAAAAACACGTAATCAAAAGGACTAAGCGTCGAAGAAGCGCATCTATCACACTTCAGATCATCACGAGATCAATACGCGTATGTGCCATTAGATTTCAAGGGGTGATACAAAGTGAGACGGGGAAGGAGGAAAAGAAGTGTGTTCGAATACACTCATTGTGCGACTCGATGGAAACGGACGGAAGCACTGGTGTTCATTAGTCTACCCCAATCGCTCTACGTCGACTTCGATGGCTTGGACACGTACTGAGTACGCCTACCTATCGTCTACTTTTCGTGCTTTTTTTTGCACGTGCTGGGTAAGGTTGGAAGAAGCCACGCGGCGGTCAGACTATGACTTAACTTAGCGTAGAGATATGAAGAAGTTAGATTCGGTTTTGGCCTCGGTTGCTGCTTCCGCCTTCGTACTTGAGGCACAAGGGATGTGGATTGTTGTTGGTCGAAGACACTGAGAGATATGGCTCAGGATCGAAGTCGGTGGCGCGAAGGCTGTGTGGACTGTCTGCTGAACTCATTCCTCTTAAAATAATCCGAAAAAAATCGTATTGCTTACGCTGAAAACAAAAACAGTTGGTTTGGTATTTTGTATTATTATTTTCCCCCCTGTATGGATGTTGCTCCATTGGCGCCATGCTTCTTTTCAAGTCGGTGTCTAGCATATATATATATATATATATATATATATATATATATATATATATATATATATATATATATATATATATATATATATATATATATATATATATATATATATATAACCAAAGAGAAGACGAAAATCGATTCACCATCAAACAACAACTGTCTATCCGGTTACTGAGAAGTTTAACTGCAGAAAATACAAACGTGGTTCGCAAATTAACACCGAGGTTTGCATACCTACTTCTGGGGCTGATACTACTGTCTATAGACTGGCATTGAGAAGTACACACAGCAACACAATTATCTGCACATTTATAGGCTAACTTGTTTGCATATCTGCGCCTGTAGGACTACTATTATTTCACCAGTCCTCCGGGTGGCGGCTTGATTGGTCCACCTTATGGATGCATTTCACTCGATTCAGTTCATGTCGTTTTCTTGTCAAATTCGGACCAAACATACAGATTGGTCATCACAATTCAGGACGTGACCTCTTAGTTTGCATATCCGCAATCTTCCTTTACAGTCACGCTACGGTGTCGGCTGGCAGCTAGCAGCCGATGAGATAACGTGGTCTCGATTTGGTCTTGCCATATGGTTCTGACACCATCAGATTGCATCCAGGCCTGTGGATTGATTACGATTTGCTTAGCACGATCCATTATCGAGCAACCACCGATAATGAGACAGCTCTCCCAGACTCAGTCGCAATGTTGGTGAAACTGGCACCTCTTCACAAATGGTATGATGGTAGAAAATGTTCCTATATTTTGAATCTTTTCATGTATTCAATTAGGAATACCACACTGCACATCATTTACGAGTTTTTGGGTTATGAAGTAAGGAACCGAGTGCTGGCGCAATAGAGTCACGATTGCAGTACTTATATCCAAGCACCACGAAAAGTGATCCTGATGCATAGCTAGAGAACCCGATCCCAACGCAAAATGTTACGGTTTACCGTCTTCCGAGAAAACAAAACAATGAAAAATGAACACGGAAATTAGGCGAAGAACTGAAAAATTGCGGCGTACCATCACCCTAATGATCACAAACAGATCGTCAGGGACAGCAGCAGCGAAGGTAGGCATGCTGATCTGTAATCGAATCATTTGGTGTTCGACTAATTGTGATCCACTGGACGCCGAAAGGATTTATTTCATACCCACATTTGTTGGACCGTGAACTCCGAGTAACAATTATCCGGAATCATGGGGACACCGGGCAGAGTAGTAATATAATTGTCAACGGATATTAGTTAGGATACCAAGTTCGTCAGTGTTCAGTGAACTGCAAGAAGATCAGAAGTTAAAGGTGTAGGTCAAAGATAGACAGAACGTGGATGTGTTAAAAAACAGACCACACACTTAAGTAGTTTAGTTCTTAAGTTGGAAGCAAAACAACGAGATAAATTACACTCACAGGGAATTGAATTACTCAACGCATCGGTTACGTCATACACTTCGACCGGGGTATTTGTGGAGCGTGCTGCAGTCATTTTTCACACAAGTCCCGACTGCAAATTTGGATCGCCATCGACTAGTCAACACACAAATTAAAGCCAGTGTCTACCTCCAAAACAAAATACGTAAGTTTTGGAGCAGGAATAGGCAAACGTTGGAGGACCGTTCTCCACTTGATCGCAGATTTCTTGGACAAATTTTACGCCTGCTTAATATCTGTCCGAAATCAGCTGTAGCGCATTCTTGGGGTTCCCAAACAAATGGAGCTCGAATCCTGTTTGAACAGGCATAAGTTAATCTTATCTTGACAGCTATGCTATACCAACTGGTTTGGAACGACTTGCTGAACACTGTACTGTGTGAGGTGCTATAATCCATCAACGGCTCTAGTGCAATCCGAGACGACTGAGCACACGGCAGTCGATATACATGCGGTGAATGACTCCATACGAGGGAGCAGAAAGCAGTGAAAAGGAGGTATGGGACTATGGCTACTGCACATATGCCTGAATAGCAAGCAGCTTGATCTAGGGAACTGTACAGCCTACCTATGAGGTTGCTTCAGTCGCATAGCTTTTACTTGGGTTTCAGTTGCTCTGCCATTTGGAACGTCGCGGACGATTCCTAAACAGGACACAGCATAGCTGTGCACCTTTCTAATAGATATAAATGTGCCAATTTGAGTGTGTTAATACACTTGTGAAACGTTATTTGCTGACACCAAATGGTGTACATCTACCCAACTCCCCAACTTAACACGCATAGTAAGCGATAAGCGTTATTCTATTTGTATTGTTTCATGCCAGTTTATCCAAAGCATTTCTGCACATCCCCACATACCTACATTCCATAAAAACCAAAAGAAAATAGCGTCATTGAGACCTTTGACCCCAAGCCACATCGAGCTCGGATAAGTTAAGCTCGCTTGTTAAATAGGCGAGAATGGACTACGTTCTGCGATAGGACTGACCAGGGCGCTAGTTCATATCACAACATTCACAATTTCGGGGTACACCAGCTTCCGCCTAATCGTACATAGATGAGGCAGAGTAAAATCAGTGGTGGGTATGGTGTCACCAGTGATAGTCTGCCTACAGTAAAACAAGTGCGTCCCGGCCATAGACCATGGTGTGACAACGATTGGCGTTTTGTTTTGGATCCAATTTATGGACAAATTGTTCATACTATGCATATTAAACCATGTTTGTAGAAAACCATTAGACAGAAGAAGAATACTGAACTATATTTTATTTGATATGCGGAGAAAAATGCACTGCGGAGCACACCTACTCGTAGTAAATCCGCCCTTTTTATTGATGTACAATCGATGCGCGCAAACTAAGACCGAGAGCTGACAAATGAATCAGGTCAACTGTTTGACCATATACGATTTCATTGGGATTTAGTGCAGAAAATATACAACGTCAATTGCGCATAAGGCGTATTTGACCACAAGAATTAGGGTGTGTCGAAATTAAGTGCAGCTCGTTCAACGAAAAACAGCGAGGCAAACCTCACTGACCGATGCCTGTTCCCCAGAATTATTTGTTTCCATGAAAATAGTGAATATCCAAGGGGAACAGGGAGTGGACCTACACAGGCGGGAAAAGATAAAATGCCGTTGCAACCAACACACGGAACACAGCCTAACTGTAAAAGACGCAATCTTTCTGATTCGATAGAAAATGACACCACGATCGCCACTGTTCACGGTTCACTGCCATATCCTTCAGTGTCTCCAGCCAGCAAGTCGACAAGTCTTTCGGACCCCAACCACGAAGGCGTGAGACACCTACTTTACCTAAGTTCACTGTACATTTCTTCATCCCACGTTGCCACGTCATCTGTTGGTCTCCACATGGCTTCTTCTATTCCTTAGGAGGAACACAAAGTAGGGCACGATATGGTAGACGAGTGTTCGT
>LUCM01005609.1:15416-30004 GCA_008360955.1 Fasciolopsis buskii | reverse complement strand
ATCAATCGAAAGTGACTCTACTGTCAGAGCTAAACAAGCCTGTTGGCCAGTCTGTGTTAATGTGTGCACATTGAATGAACCGAGATTCAGGAGCTGACGAGGCTTGAGAAACTGTGAGCTAATAGGCTAAAAACCACCCAACCCACTATTTAACATTGAACCGTTGCGTGTATCGGGTGTCACCAGTGGGAACACTGTGGAAAGGCAGAGCGGACAAACACACTGGGTTGGAGACAGAAGAGACAGGTGGAATGAAAGAGGGGGAGGTCTGATCAGTAGTATACTTATCACTACCCATTCCGCTCGATGCAATGGGCAGCGCGGTCCTGATTATCCTGCGCGACGACCGACACATTACGGAATTATTTGTAAGCGAGTAACCCATGGGAATTGATGGACTGGTACTACTGGGGAGTCCAGCCGCTAAGCAGAAGAACAATTAGGGTTCTCAACCAAAGCCTTTGGTTCTGACAGGAACCCGACCGCAAGACAGCGGGGCATAGCCGAGTGGAAGCCCATCTACTTGGATCAATTAGTCTTCCACTCGTTTTTACGACTGAGCTGCCAACTCAGATCAACCCCCAACTTGGAGGACCAGGACCAGACTATTTCGTCAGGCCTCTACCCATTGACCTTCCAGGCATGATTGGATTTTCGGCTTGAGATAAGCCATCCTGTATAGCTCGTTGGATCATGGAGGCACGCAAGCCGTCACACCACGTCAAGGTGTAGTCTCGTTGTGACAGTCTTCTTCATACTGACGAAATGCGAGTGACGGATGGGTGCAACCTCCTGTAGTTAAGTTCAAAATGCCGTTCAGAGCCTTCTCAGTGTCTTAGTGGCCTTATTGTTTGACGCAAAAGCGTTCGTCTCGGGTTCTCGTCCCGGTTCGGGCGCGGTGAGTATGCACTTCTGTCGAGTATGAATAAGGGTGATACAACTGGTTTCTTTATGGTGATTTGAGTAATGATATCATTTGGTAAATTTCATGAAAACAATCAGTCTCTTGCTACTAACACAAATTGTACGTACCTTATTGTGTCACCCAGTAGTGCACTTTGGGTCTGTTCTAGGGAATAAGGCGTTTAAATTGTATTATCGTACGTGGATGAGAGAACAAAATTCCGCAAAACTACACGATCTACTTTGCGACCATTGCCGCACGTCAGGTATACGCACCCGGTGCTCACCTGTTCATCTATCCCTGCATTGATATATCGATATTAGTTTCCGCTTCAGTCTCATTTGAACTACTAGAATGTGTGTGTGTGTGTGTGTGTGTGTGTGCATACCACCATGCAGTTGAAATATAAAACTTAGGACTATATTGTCCTCTTTTTGAAGGTTTCTTCGACTCACCGGCGAAAGCCGCCCACAAATCACCGTCGCGGTTGATGTATAGACTCACCCATGTGCACGCTTAATGAATCAAATGAACTGTTTGCTTGCACTTCTCAGGAGCACATTTGGCCTGGTAGGGTTCTCCCAACAAAACATCAGTTCGCCCCACTGAACACGTTAAGTGCGTTTTTTGCTATTTTCCCGTAGTTAGCTTTATTTAGTTACTCTCATTCTGCTCTCCGGCCATTTTCGAGGACGGTTTACGACCGGTTCCCAATGAATAACAGCTTTTTCTTCACTGTACGTTAGCTTCGATTTTTCGTTTCTCTCTTTGGGTTGCGATGACATAAACTGGATATTTGATTGTATGTCATGTTAACCGATAAGAACTGTTCATCCTCTAGTCACCACGACGTAGTTGATTTTCTTGAACGGCGTGATAGGAAAATGTCTTCATTCCGTCCTGCTTGATGTTTCCGAATGACATCCCTACTCTTTGTGTCATTCATTTACATTGGATAAGGTTCATCAATTTTCGCTGTGATATGTTGCGACTAACTTCACTGATCGCCTCGCGTTCCCTATAAAATGCATAAATTGAGACATCTTTTTCATATAAAAAGGCTTGGGCTATCCGTAGTCGATTCTTTAACGTATCTCTACTTCTCCGTGAGTTTTACGTGCTTGTCTGGTACTCCCAATAGTCCTTCCAGCATTATCGCGGATGGATTTTAAATTCCTGTCGTTTTAGTCTGTCAGCCATGTGTTGTTTGGTTGCAACGTTTTTCGCGATTCTGAACCTCGGTGCTGATCTCTCGAAATTGCTTTTTAACTCTAGAACTTGCTTGGTCTACGTTTAGTTGTAGGTGGCAAGTTGCTCTCCACCGGTTCGTTACCACACCCGATCTATATAGTACCCGGATGTTTCATTCGAAGTCTCAAAATCATATTTATCGGTTAAGCTTAACTGTTGATCATCAGTTCCGTCGTGTATACTCTCTCCATGACATTCATACTCCACGGATTTAACGAAGAACAAGAATACACTTCTCTGGAAACGTTTCAGCATTGTGCTCCGTTTTTTTACTAATGGAAGATCTGCCTACTGCCGTTTTATGATTAGAGAAACTTAAACTTTGCTCGGAAAAGTCCGGAAATATAGTACAATGCGATACGGCGAATAAGGCCTGCTCTGCCCCAAAAACAAAGGACAGTGCTGGGTTTGAAGTGGAAACTGGAATAATGCGTCTAGTCTCAATCAGTGAGGCATCATATGACGGACTCATCGATGATAGTGTGCATGATACGAAACAGCTAGGATGCGTACTCACTGCTAATGAGAAACGCTAACGTCGGGAGGTATCTTTGCTTGACATATGCTCATCTAATACGTTAAAGGACAGTAATAACGCTTCGTCCTCGTTGGAAACGGATCTCGGTTAGCGAAGTTTAGGTTCCTGTTTTTAATTACTGGAAAACGCTTCGATCACACTGAAGTCGGCATATAGTATAATAATAATACTGCGTTAGATGTTTGACCGTCCGTCCTCGTGTTCACTGTTTTTTCAACAACTGTACGTAACTGTGATAATCACCTAGTTGCGCAACCCTCTGGTGGGATAGTTTGTACCTTCCAGTTTTCTTTGATTGTTCTGAAAGTTCTGGAAGCTTTCCCTGTCACGTTAGCCTCGATTGGTTGTTGGGATTATTTTTTCCCCAATGTGGTGATTAAATTCTCCGTCTTTTGAAGAACAGCTTTAAGATAAGCACATCATCATACTTGTTTTTTTCCGGATTCATACATCCTGTAAAAGGAAGAAATTCTTAAAAATGACCAAACGAAACACTAACTGTTAGTCAGCCACCGTCAATTTAATTATTCAGATGTGAGAAAAAGCAGTGAGGCCTAGGTTTGAGAATTGTTCTATTTCAAAATGGGTTAGAAATCGCGCTATAATTAGTTTTCCCGTGCGAAGGTCGCTTTATATGAGAGTCAGCAAAAATGCACCGTCCTAATTTCGGAGGTTGATCGTAAGTCTTCAAAAAGTTACAACAGTCAGGATCAACACCATTATTGCCGAGAAACTTTCTATTGCAAATTGGTCGGATTACATTTCTTACTGCATTGCGGCGAACCAGTCATCTTTTACTGTAGCTCGCCGAACGTTGAAATTTTCGAATCATTGCGTTGAGTAGCACACGGCTGTGAGTGGGAGGTTTTTTATTACACATTCGGTGCATGAGTGCGATAGGAGAAACATGCTTTAACCGCTAGGACCCACTGTTCTGGGGAAGGGGGAGGCGGTGACCGTGACTGAAATTTCGAGTGACACAGACCTACAACAAATTCCAGTAGGTCTGGCTTGGTTAGAAGCCGGGTGCCAGCAAATCACCCTTCATCACCAAAGTGATTGGCGGTTCTGGGATTCGAACTGGTGACCTTTTTGGGCTGACAGATATTTAAAACACTTCCTGTTCCCTGTGCTTTTTTCACCTATTGATTAATCAAATTTTAGTTAGCCGAAAATGTGGCAGATAGATTTTCAATTGTTTAAAGTTTGTCGCACAATAAATTGGTTTTTTCGTGGTTTTGAGACTATAAAACTCCATAGACGATAGATTGTCACTGCGAATCCAAATGCTAACCACTACAAAATGAAAATCCTACAAATTTTGATCGACTTATCTGGGGTGAGAGGGTATGTGATATGTTTACCAGTCACCGATCATCGGTGATCTATCGGATATAGTCGTGTCATTTGGACGCGGTGGAAGTTTCGACCCTTCCTGCCGCCGGTCAGCTTCGACATTTAGCAGCCCTCAGTTTGCTGCGGTCCCTATTCCTGAAATCGATACGCACTGTCGTTTCATTAGCAATGGAAGTAAAAAAAAGATCAGTTGAAATGAGAGAAGAAAAGAAAATGCCTCTTATCACAACAGTTGTGGAAGGGTTAAGAGGAATCGATTTACCGTCATTCTAATTATAGCAACTATCCATACATTTCCATCCGATGGAACTTGGCCGTTGTTCAAATTACTGTGCTCAGGCAGACAAATCCAAGCTTCCGATAGTAATGCAAACTTATTCAGCTCTGTGTTTGTTCTTGTAGCCTTTCACATGCTGCTTTCGTTCCCTTCAGTTTTCTCAGTGTTTCATAATCATCGATTCATTTTGAGGAGTATGATGATTTTATTCAAAATCCATCTGAAACTAAATACTTTAGTTTCATTCAATTGTCTATAATGAATAAATACGCCTGTCACTGACCAGAGCATCATAGGAATAGATGCTTGACAAATTGATAAGTTCGATTTATCCAATCCGCGAAAACTTTCGTACTCCTACATCGCACTCTCAGGCCTGTCATGGGAATCTTGATGAGACGGCACCGTCATCTTGTTATTAACAGCCGTAGATTTCATACATTTGTCACCAAGGGAAAATTGATTGATATCGTATATATTTGCCCAAATCTGTGTGTGGTTCTTGTGCCATTAGAAATTTGGCGGGAATTTGGAAACAGTAAGAGAGAAATTTAAGGGAAGAATAGACGTCTTTCTAAGATTTAAGGTAATATCAATTGCTTCACGTCCCCCTTTCACATAATCGATTGTTCGTGGTCATCCATGGTTCCTTTCTGGGTTGCTGTTTTACTCGGTTGCCAATCCGGAATACGAAAATCAATTGGGAATGCAATAAATTATTTTTTTTCACCTGAGATTGAAATAGTCGTAATTATTCGGGAACAATGCACACTTACACAATGCAGCGCTTGTCCCTGTCATACTTCACAAACCCTATTGAGAGCAACGATCGAACTGCTTGTTCATTGACTTTAAGAAATTGTTTCCACAACCAAGATCTCCTAAGTTCACTCCTCTCGATGACTTTCGACACGTCTATTTTAGTTGGTTCTTGATAAGAATATCAAACGTACTGTTATGATTTGGCTAGTCTCGATCTCAAAAAGTGATCAATTACAACTCTTTCACTAACCTTATCTTCTGGGGCCCAAACAGGCCAGTTAAATGATGATGGCGTTAGTGTTGGGATATTTTGCTCTAGCTCTCCAAGTCGTTTAGTACACTGCTTATATGGAGCATGAATTTCAGCGTAGATAGAGGAGGTAGCGCTGTTCACTGACACTGAAAAGAAAGAGAACTTAACAGTACCAAGACTATTAAGATAATACATTTGGTTCTACTTTGAAACGAGTATCTCAGCGATCGGTTACTTTCGTTATTTCTGGTACCTCACTCAGACCTGATTCACCCGAGTTTTCTATGATCACACGCGACCGGCGGTGTTCAAGCATATTAAGCGTCATCCCAGAAAGGTCAAATTCGAATCCCAGGTTCGCTACTGGTCACTAATGATAAATGGCGATTCGCTGTGGCCTGTTTCTTTACCAAACCTGGCTTATTGAAACTTGTTGTAGGCTCATCCCACTGCAGGTTTTAAGATCATGGCTGCTGGTGCTCAACCCCCGTGTCCTGGGCTCTAGCGGCTTTGATGTATTGTCCGTTCGCTGAACTAGTGCATCATAAATACCATAACCCAAAGCAAGTAGCTCTCTTGTTGATCGATGATATTCACTATGAGGCTTTACAACTGTCGGGTAGATCAAGGTTCGCTGTCATCCTAATTGTCACCGAATTTGACCTGCTGAGATCTTTCTGCTACTCCTAGCCTTAGGGTTAAGGTGGCCGCTTCTTGTTAGCAGTAACATAGACTGGTGACCGTTGAGCACGTCCCTTCTGCCGCATTCATGATAATAACAAAACGTCCCAGGACTTTAATCGAACGCATTCTTTGTCATGTCCCAATAACTTGTTATCCTTAATATCCTTTAATATTAACAACCTAAGCTAACCATTATTACTATGAAATGATTGGTTTGATTAGGGAAAATACATTACTTAAGGCAGGCTATACAGTCATTTTTCCACCTGTTCCAGTAGGAAAAAATACCCCACATTTTGTCATAAACACTAGGCTGTCTTTTACTTGGCACTGTAGGCGAACTCGTGCAAAAAGGGCCGGGGTATGCATGATGCGAAAGTCATCTGAATCAGTCGTAATAAATAATCTGGGCATATAATACTGCCAGCACGATGCATTGAACGAATGAGAACAAGCTATTAAATCGCGGGCATCGAGCCGGTGGTGCTGCCGTTAGACGGCCTGTACGACAAGCCAAATTGAGTACAGGGCCTTGGAGAAGTGTTACTTGTACTCAACGGATGCATTCCTCATGTGTATAGCGTGACTATGGAATTCGGACTCATCTTTGTTTTCCCACTAGAACTGAGTTCACCTAGCAGGGTGCCGATAAGACTTTCAACAAGATAGCTGTTTATGTTCTCGACTGGTTTGAAGTGAAAGTGGACCTTATGATCAGAGTGTGTACACTTTGTGCAGTGTATCTGGGCACAGGTGAAAATGTTTTCACGGACTTCCGCGAATTCGCAGATGTGGAGCTTGACATCTCGATTTTTGCACTGAGCGAAGTTACGCGGTCCTTATTCTTCATCTAGCACGTTTTCCCAGACATTGGTCAACCAACCTTTCACAAATATGCGCCGATTCCTTGAACGTACTGTATCGCGTTCAGTCCGACTTTTCGAGAAAGTTTTGAAAATAAACCATTAGAACGGATTATGTAGTGTCCATTATATTTCTTGTGTACAGTCCATAAAATCGTCATCGTTCAGCGACAAACAACAAGGCAAGCCCCACTGACCGCTCCTTTTCCCCCAAGGTTACATGTCTATATAAAAAGAGTGAATATCCAAGGTGACCAGGGAGTGGACCTACACAGGCGGGAAAAAATAAGATGTCGCTGCAGCCAACACACGGAACACAATCTAACCGTACAAACGCACGTGTTTTCAATCATTCTGATTCGATAGAAAATGACAACACGATCGCCACTGTTCGCGATCCACTGACATCCTACTTTACTTAAGTTCGCTGTGCATGTTCCCATTCTACGTTACCAAGTCATCTGTTGATGTCCATATGGCTTCTTTCATCCCTTGGGAGGAACCCAAATTGGAGCACGGTGTGGTAAACGAATGTTCGCCATACGCAACGCGTGACCCAACCGGTGTAGTTTACTACATTCCATACGATGAAACAAAGTGTTCTGAGAGCCGGCACCTAGTACTAGATTCCTGACTTGCACATAATTCACCCGGTCAATCCATCCAATCCTAGCCATACTACGTAAATATCGGTGGTCAAAAACCTCCAACCGACGAACATCGCCCACACGCATCCTCCACGTCTCGCAACCGTACAACAGAACTGAACGCACTGCAGCACAGTACGCACGACCATTCAACTTCAGTGAAATATCAGGCCAACGCCACAAGTGCTTCAGTCCAGTGTATGCTGCTCGAGCCTTCGATATACGCGCGTTTACCTCTACTGCCGAGCTATTATCGTTCGACAAGCAGCTACCAGGGTATGTGAAACAACCCACAATCATTATTTCCTCTCCATTCAATATCAATTTCGGCGTTACTGTCGTCCAGTCCTGTAACAGTACTTTGCACTTCAAGGTGCAAAGCATATGCCAAACTGGACAACCGACCTCGACAGTCTATCTAGTGCCCGTCGTGCATGGTCCGCAGACTCGAACAGGCACATGGCGTCGTCTGCGTAATCTAGGACACACAGCTTCCTTTCATCTCCCAGTTCAACTCCCGCACTCTGAAGGCCTCCTAAAGCACCTTCTATCTTCCCGTCCATGACGAAGTTGAATCGGAATGAAGAAATGGGACCCCCGTGTAGAACCCCGCTAGTCGTTTCGAATGAATATGGTAGTCCACCGTTTATCCTCACGCGACCATGGATATGCGAGTACAATGCTCGCAACAAGTTTGCGATCTTCGTTGGCATACCCTTCCGGTGGATAGTACTGAATAGTTCTGTCCGATGCACTGAGTCGAAGGCATCTTTCAAGTGGAGGAAGACTACGATCGTAGGACGCCGGTGTGTTTGTGTGTGGCGCATTTCGAGTATCTGTCGGAGGTAATATCTGGTCGATGCAACCTCGACCTGGACGAAATCTCCGGCCTGCTGTTCGTGGATGTTACTCTCACGAATCGGTGTCAAACGATGCAGCATTATCGAAGCTAACACCTTAGTGACTCTCGGAATTAAACGTATCCCCCGATGATTGCTACAGTCATTCCCTGTGTCCTTCTTGAAAACGGGTACAGTCAGTAAGCCAAGAGAGTATTTGGAGACTTTAGTTAAAGCAGTAGTGTATTGCGGTCTACGTTATCCTTGCCGATAAAGCCAATCTTTTCGCCGTTAGTTTTGTCTCGTTCTTTTCCGAATGACGGTGTATTTTGGTAGCTGAAGCTGAAACACCCGAATGAAATGAATTAATCTCAATTGGTCTTAAACGGCGGCATATTTTTTGACCATTCTTTTGGATAGCTTTTACGTTTAAACGCTCTGTATTTTTTCCCGTTGCTTGGTTTCCTTTGATTTGATACGAGGTGTTTCATCTTGTAATTCCACTGTTCTAGCTGTTGGCGCAGATTTCCGTTTTGATGTTTCATTAAGTTGCTTTATTCCCTTTCTGGGTGTCTTCATCAATGAAATACCAAGCACACAAGTCGTTTTTCGAATGAAGAAATGTCACTCAGCATCTGAATTACGTTACTCCAATGGTCTTCCATTTTTGCATTTATGGCATCGAAGTTTGTATTGGGAACCCAGACCAAAATGACTGGGGTCTCGTTTTATCTCGTCCCATTGAACAACAGCACAAAGACAAGAGCAGCCAGGAGGGCGTCAGACGTCATAGTCTCGCAATAGGTGTGATGACAGACAGTTTCATAGCAATATCAAATTGATTCAGACTAATGTTCATTGTGATTGGCATCACAGTACATATGTGCTGACAGACCTCGATAGACTTACCCCCATTTTGCGTAACAAGCGAACTGTATGGCATAGGCCAGGATGCACTATGAGCAGTGCAGATTTCACAACACTATGCGTAATCAGTGAGGTTAGTTCAATTTCTGATAGCTACGTGTGGATATAACAACCGAAATGGACTATTGCAATGAAAATTGTTGCCGTTTTTGCATCCTGTTGTCACTGGCGAACATGTTAGGTAAGTTTTTTAAATGGGATCCACAAGACTGGTGGTGGTTAAATAAATCAGATGTTCGAATCCCGATTCGCCGATCTCTTTAGTGGTAGGTGGCAATTCGGTCTCACTTGGCTCCTTATCACACCTGACCTGCTAAACCTTTCCCACTGCAAGTTTCAGGATCAGGGTTGCTGTCCCCCTGTGTAGTGTTCCCATTTCGCTGTGACGCATGCCAGTGCCACTAAATTCATGTCATAAAAAGTCAGCGAGGAAAGAAGTCATGTAATTTCGTTTGTTATCTGGAACGAAATTATGCTGGTAGCGTGTAATTTGCAGACCCGAGATTTTCTGTTATCGTTGTTCCTCACCAAAGATACACTTAACAGTAATGTTCTGAAACAGTAATCAGAACCGCCACACTCAGGGCTTGTTAGATTCCTACTCAACCTTATCGTCAAAAAAATGGTTGAACCCAATCGGGGACAACTAGATCACGACAATGACGGTGTAATAAAGCACTCGGAATTTATTTGATCTGGAACACTTTGTACTTTGCTTTCATGCACAGCTTTTCTGACCACCAGTACTGAGATTGCCAGCGCACTAATATGCAGTTGCATGAAATTCCACTGGTACATCTTAACTGCAGTATTTCAAAACATTGACCCCTAAAAGTGGTGTCTTTTATGACCATTCTGAAGCGAACTATTGTTGTGACACCAATTATGTGGTAAAAATACAAATGAATTTCTGAATGCTTTGGGTCACTCGTCATATCGCACTAAGTCCATAAACAGGACTATGTTCTGTCGTGAGTTTTTGCGCCTTGTAGCTTAATGAGTTATGTGAGCAGCCACAATGCGACATAATCGATCAGGGGTGTTTTCTCAGTTTGTGGTGCTATGACGATCTGAGTGGAGATTTCTCAGCTAGCCTTCCTGTCACTGTTTCCTCAACAGCTGACGTTATTCATATCCTGATGGTGGTCATATTGTTTAAGTTACCCATAA
Source organism: Fasciolopsis buskii (assembly GCA_008360955.1). Classification (NCBI taxonomy): domain Eukaryota; kingdom Metazoa; phylum Platyhelminthes; class Trematoda; order Plagiorchiida; family Fasciolidae; genus Fasciolopsis; species Fasciolopsis buskii. The sequence goes on along the minus strand of LUCM01005609.1, from coordinate 19,533 downwards.
AGTCCGAGGTTCCAATCCCGGATCTGCTGGTCACTCTGGCGGAGGATGGTAAATCGCTCGCACTTGGTTTGATAAGGCAGCTGACTTATCAGGACCTTAGCGGTTCTTTACTGCTCCAAATTTCAAGGTTGTTTTCTAGTTCTCCTAACCCTCCGTCAACCCTTAGGATAGTCTTTTTAGTACATCCAAACGTCAAGGGTGCGGTACTAGAAAAATTTAGTGGGTCAACTAAATTAGTAGTGCTAAAATGCTTAGTCGTCCGTGTTGTGCCATTCTAAAGCATCACTCTGTTTGCAGTTCGGAATACCCGCGGAGTCTATGGAAGCGTGTGACATGTGGTTCGTACTAGTCCAGATTTATGGTTCCAGATCACTTACCTGTTTGTTAGATAAATTAGGACAAATAAAGTATCATGGTTGCTGTTGAACTTTACTCCGAATTTTTCTATACTGGTTCAAGTCTCACTTTGATTTTGTCGAAGTCACTTCGCCATTGATAGTTTTGTCCTTTCAGAATATTATTCCTCGAGAAAATAGCCAAAATGTGAGTATCTATTTTTGAACTAGCGGTTAGTAACAGTGTTTTTATTTTTCTCTGTCCTGCTGTCACAACGAGACTACACCTTGACGTGGTGTGACGGCTTGCGTGCCTCCATGATCCAACGAGCTATACAGGATGGCTTATCTCAAGCCGAAAATCCAATCATGCCTGGAAGGTCAATGGGTAGAGGCCTGACGAAATAGTCTGGTCCTGGTCCTCCAAGTTGGGGGTTGATCTGAGTTGGCAGCTCAGTCGTAAAAACGAGTGGAAGACTAAATGATCCAAGTAGATGAGCGCCCACTCAGCTGCACCCCGCTGCCTTGCAGTAAGGTTCTTGTCAGAACCAAAGGCTTTGGTTGAGAACCCTAATCGCTCTTCTGCTTAGCGGCTGGACTCCCTAGCAGTACCCGTCCATTATTCCCCATGAGTTACACACCTACAAATAATTCCATACTGTATCGGTCGTCGCGCAGGATAATCAGGACAGCGCTGCCCATTGCATCCAGCGGGGTGAGTAGTGATGAGTATGCTACTGCCCAGAGTTCCCTCTCTTTTATTCAACCAATCTCTTCTGTCTCCAACCCAATCTGTTTGCCCCTTCTGCCTACCCATAGTATCTCCATTGATAACACGCCCGATACTCGCAACGGTTTATTGTCAAGTAATGTAGTAGGGGGTTGTCGGTCTGTTAGCTCACATCTTCTCAAGCCTCATCAGCCTCTGCATCTGGGTTCCTTCAATGTGCGCACTTCAATGCAAGCTGGCCAACAGGTGTGTTTGGTTCTGACAGTGGACTCAATGTCGATTGATGTCTGCTGTGTGAATGAAACACGAATTCAGGATTCGAGTAGAGTAATTCAGCTAACTGCGCCGGACGTCTCGTCAAGATATTTTCTTCGCACTTCAGGAGACGAAGCAGCTCAAGCTGTGGGTCAACGTGGTGTAGGAATAGTCTTGAGTGAGAAGGCTGAAGCAGCCCTTTTAGATTGGATCCCAGTCAACAGTCGCTTGTGTGCTATGAGACTGCAGGGATCAGTTGGCGTCCGAAAGGATAGTAGTGTTAAGCGTAGTTTATTTGTTATCTCGGCATACGCTCTAACAGACTGCAGCGCTGACATGGAGAAAGACGGGCTTTACGATGACCTCGTCACTGTTTTTCGGAAGAGCAAACGGTCTGACATTGTAGTGGTAGCAGGTGACTTTAATGCACAAGTTGGAAAACTGAGTGCATCGGAGTCCTGTTTAGGTGGGCGATGCGCCTCGCCTGCACAGCAAACAGAGAACGGAGAAAGACTTCTCCCATTCTGTGCAGATAATCATTTGTTCCTATCAAGTACGAATTTCCGACACAGTTCGCGTCGCACTGCGACATGGCGCTCTAGCTCGACAGGTACTTTGAGTCAGATTGACCATATCGCAGTTAGCTACCGTTGGCGCGGTTCTGTCCAGAACTGTAGATCACACTGGACCACGTACGTCGAATCGGACCATGCGTTAGTTTTAATGCGATTTTTGCTGCAGCTCAATGGCCATCGACGCAGGCCACAAACCCGATTGGCTGTCGAACGTTTATCTGATTCGGCTGTTCGCAACAGCTACGAACAGAAACTATCCGATGGACTAAGAACTTCGACGAGCAGCAATTTAGACGAGCAATGAGATCAAATTAAGCAAGCTATGCATTTGGCAGCAGATTTGGCCTGCGATCCCAGACCCGGTTTTCATCAAAAACACTGGATCTCGCAAGGGTCGCTAAGTCTAATGGAGCAAAAACGCGAGCTGCCTAACTGCAAGGAAATGAATAAGATGCGTCGGCAGTTGCAGCGTCAGTTGACCACAAGCCTTAGGAATGACCGCAAAAGCTGGTGGGTTAAGTTAGCCGAAGAGATGGAAGTGGCGTCCGCTTCAGGTAACAGTCAAAGACTGTTTAAGCTTATACGCGACAGCGGTGGGCGGCGAACTTCGGTTAGTGAAGTCGTGTGCGATAGGACTAGAGAGCTGATCCATGGTAGACAAGAAAGACTGGACCGTAGGGCAGAACATTTCAAGGATCAGTTTAACTGGCCATACGCTATCGTATCTAGTCCGACGCCTGGAGCTGTGAATCCTTGGGAGGTGTCACTCGATCCCCCAACGGAAGTGGAAGTGAAGTCGAATATTCGGCTTCTGAAGAGGGGAGAAGCAGCCGGTTCCGACGACTTTTCCCCAATTCTCTTCAAATTGGATGGAGAAGTGCTGATGAAATCACTTACCTCGTTGCTTCATGATATTTGGAACGAGGAGCGTATCCCACTATCGTGGGGTGAGTCACTGATTGTACCCTACTTCAAGAAGGGTACAGGGAATGACTGTAGCAATCATCGGGGGGATAAGTTTAATTCCGATAGTTACTAAGGTGTTAACTTCGATAATGCTGCATCGTTTGACACCGATTCGTGAGAATAATATCCGCGAACAACAGGCCGGATTTCGGCCAGATCGAGGTTGCATCGACCAGATATTCACTCTTCGACAGATACTCGAAACGCGCCACACACAACGCCGCCCTACGATCGTAGTCTTCCTCGAGTTGAAAGGTGCTTTCGACTCCGTGGATGGACCGGCATTATTCAGTGCTGTCCACCGGAAAGGTATGCCAACTAAGTTTGTGAACCTGTTGCGAGCATTGTACTTGCATAATTGTGGTCGCGTTAGGGTATACGGTGAACTGTCACGTTCATTCGAAACGACTAGCGGGGTTCGACAAGGGTGTCCCATCTCTCCATTCTTGTTCAACTTCGTCATGGACGAGGTGATGGAAGATGCTTTAGGAGGTCGAACTGGGAAGTGGAGGGGAGCTATGCGACCTAGATTACGCAGACACGTCGTGTGCCTGTTCGAGTCTGCGGACCATGCTCAACGGGCACTAGATAGACTGACGAGATCTGTTGCGCGGCTTGGCATGTGCTTTGCACCTTCAAAGTGCGAAGTGCTGTTACAGGACTGGACGACGGCAGCGCCGAACTTGATACTGGATGGAGAGGAGCTGACGATTGTGGACCGTTTCACCTACCTTGATAGCTGCGTGTCTAACGATGGCAGCTCGGGAGTGGAGGTAAGTATGCGTATATCCAAGGCTCGTGCAGCTTACACTGGATTGAAGCACTTGTGGCGTCGGCCTGATATTTCACTGAAGTTGAATGGTCGTGTGTACTGTGCTGCAGTGCGTTCAGTTCTGTTGTACGGTTGCGGGACGTGGAGTATGCGTGTGGGCGATGTTCGTCGGTTGGAGGTTTTCGACCACCGATATTTACGTAGTATGGCTAGGATTGGATGGAGTGACCGGGTGAATAATATTGAGGTTAGAAATCTGGTATTGGGTGCCACTTCTGAGAACAGCTTGTTTCAGTGTATGAAACTTAGTAGACTACGCTGGTTGGGTCACGTGTTGCGTATGATGAACACTCGTGTACCATACCGTGCCTTATTTTGTGTTCCTCCTACGGAATGGAAGAAGCCATGTGGAGGTCAATGGATGACGTGGCAACGTGGGATGAGAAAATGTACAGCGAAGTTAAGTAAAGTAGGTGTCTCACGC
>LUCM01005603.1:312877-329545 GCA_008360955.1 Fasciolopsis buskii | reverse complement strand
CATCGTGTACTGTAACGTTTCGATCCAAGCTAGGACTCATTGTCAAACGTGAATGAGTTGACAACGAGTCCTAGTTTGGATCGAAACGTCACGATAAATGCTACGACTCAGTGTGCATATTTTCACCTCTAAAATGTGCAACCTGAGCTGCAGATGTTTTCATTCATTAACAAATATATATAAATATTTATGGTTTTGCAGCCGCAACCTTTCACCCCTGGCTGGCGTTTCAGTCTGGAAACAATAGACAGCCACTGCTGAATATTCCCCAAGCAGCTCCACGAAACATGCAAGCACTAATTACTCTCATAGCTGTACACGATCAACAAATTGATGATAATTCACGGCAAATTATTTCGAAAAGTAATTTGTAAGCAACAAAAATGAGATTGCCATGTGATGATCGCTTACAGTTATAAATAGGTAACGTGACGGATTTTGGCCCAACTTCTCCATAACCGTGCACAGGTCGGCAAAATTCGGTCTTTTTGAAGGGTCCGCGCCCCAACCTGAAAGATCAAGTGACGAGCAGAGTGAGTGACTCCAGAGGACCACCACAGGTCTGTACAACTTATATACTGGAAGTCGTTTCTTATCGAAGGTTTTTAGGTAAATGTAGAGGTTTAACCAGCCTTGCTTTGATGAGTTTGCTAACATGTAGTTCAATATCAAGGGAAGTGTAGATTCGCATGCACCATTACCAAAATTTGGATAAGCGTTGGACGCATGGGCGGGGCTATCATCGACCACCGGGCGCGGTTCCTGTTCAATCCACTACACCATTAGTAGCCAGTAGATTTATCATTCATAATTTGTGAGGAGTTGCTAACTCCCCTTGTTAGTGAAAACCCGAAAATTTTGCGACGAGAATTAGGCAGAACTGTGTAGGAACTAATACATTTCCATAAAAATTGCAGATCAAAGCTTTTGAGAGGATTCACCAAAGTTTCCACGACAGTTCGAGCAGCACCAGTAATTGGAGGGTCACCCTAAAATGAGAATAATATGAAGCGTTAGTCTTGCTGCACTTTAGGACGCATGAGGTAGGTGGAACAGAGTCACAGTTGGAACACTGAGCAAGCTGCACTCAAAAATCATTCTAGCTCTGCAAACGAGGTCGACGGGTACGGTCCCCGAGAAAATGTCCAGGGTTTCCCGTGGGCTACGTTGGTCACAGGGCGCAGTGTTCGTTGAATTCCAGGAAAGTTCGTTCTGTTCATTCCTTTGTGGCCGGGTTTGAATTTGTGTCTCTGCAGACCACTGGCGACCTTACTTTTAGGAGAGTCAAGGAGACATTTCGGACTGTCAACTTCTCCCTCCCCAAGAACGTCATTTATTTTTGACATCTGAGGCTCACAGCCGCATGCAGTGGACTGTTTTCGCTTTTTATGACGGTCGACGTGAACGATAGGTCTCTGAGAACAAAGAAGAGATTGATACAATCCAACCGAGCGCAAGTGGGAGAGACAGCACAAGAAAGTATGATTCACAAGTGATATGTCCGGATGCTAGGCGCATTACTAACTGGAGATTGTCCCAGAAATTGCCTGCCTTTACCCAAGAGACGTCTTTTGCTTAAGAGTTTTGCATTTATAATATCAAAGGAAGCACAAATTTTACCACAATATTCAAGCCGTTAGAAGGACTGGATCTAGACTAAGATTTGATAATTTGCGGACATACTGCTGGAGGCCTCTAAGGATTTAAAATAAGGTCTACCTAATTTATGCGATGCGCTTGAAAAATAGTCAACGGAGGTTGAGAGAGGGAGTTTATTGGATGCTTAAGCGATTGCCTGGATTGTCGAGAAAAAATGGAGGAAGAGCTAGCAAGACAGAAAATGCAGTGGCTTAACAGCTGCGGGGAAAAGACCCTCGATAGATAAACTGTTATTTTTTGTAAGAATTTGCTGTTCGTTATACGCCAAGCTTCTGCGACAGTCATAAGAATCAGGGCAAAGATGGTCAACTGGAAATATCCCAAGCAATGTTGCATTCGCGCATCTCTGATTGGCAGGTACACGCTACCAAAATGATGAAGCATGCGGGGGTATCCTCAAAAGGAGTTTACGACAGATGAAGCTGAAATGTGAGAATCCACGACGTGGTTGCATTTGAGAAACATTGGTTAACTGATGATCAGTTACATGTATATTTTTTGTATACAAATACATGCAAGTACGCCAGAAACCGAAGTAACTGGTTAAGAGCCAGTAAATCTTGATGGTAGAACTACAAGATCCAGCATATATGGGAGATGGAATTTCTGACGCCATTTCCAGTTTCCATCATCCTAACAATAACCAAGCCCTCCTCTCCCTTCAGGAACCTCTCACTTCATGACTGCCAGGTCTAACCCCTTTGACCTTGATGCGCCCCAGTGGATGCGATGCGCAGGGCTTTTTGGCCCAGTTCTACAAATTCAACCCCTTTCTTCATCTGCAATTCATCTCTCAGCCACAAGAGAAATCCGCTCGTTAGATCATGTCCAAGTTAACCATCATGCACTGAGTAGTGCGGCCTTCAAATAGCATCAATTTTGCCTGATCCTCGTAAACATAAATATGGGACTACGGAGGAGACTGAAGAAATATTATGCACTAGGCCATACGGGGTGACCCTCGTCTGTAGCCTTTCTCTTGCGTTGCCCGCTCTTTGAAACGCCCACGTTGCAGACTCATATCAGGATTTTCACTGGCCTGGATATCACGGAGGTCCCAATCATCTAGTTTTATTTGGTTGCTGTTCTTATCCTCAACGAAACCCCAAGTCGAAGATTTTGCTGACATTTATGAACGACTGCAGTCGTCCGCATAATCTCCATCAGCCCTTCGTCCGTGCTGCAGTTTCCTAATCAACATCAAGTCACTCATAGCTGCCGTAGTGATCGTGCTACCCCACACTCATTTTATGCCAACATTTATCAATATACGTTTACCCATTTTCTTTAGTTCTGCCCAGTGTTTATTTAACGAGGCAAATTAGGCAACGTTTTTGGCAGAAATTTAATGATAGTTTGGTCAAACTTGCTTTTTCTGGGCATTATTCGGGTTGCTTAATTCGTTCTTCATGTTGAGTATTCCTTTACACTGCCGTCTGCGCACCTGTCATGGATCCACAATTATATCCTTTATAATTCGTCATTGTTTGCAACTTCAGTCAAGATCCGGGATCTTGCACAAAGCGGCAACTCTTGTGCAATTACGTAATGACTCATGCGAGCCGGTCTAACCAATCGCAAGTGCAGTGTTATGTGCAGATGTATTTCTTTCGTTTTCAAACCGTTGCTTTACCAACGACTGACTTTTTCATACCATTTATCTATCCTCTTCGTTCGATTCTTGTTTGTAAAATATTGCAGCGTGATATATTGTACGTCATTGAAAGCATCCTTTTGTGCGTTTTAATAGGTATCCACTAGACCGTAAGCAAATTTTTCATCGAAGGCTACTGATATAAACTAATTTACATCAACACCAAGCATCCTCGCCGATGAGATCCACTAAGCTTTAGGGTATACGTTTCTGCTACTATTGTCGCGTGTTACTTTTTCCCTCACGATTAGTCCCGCTTTGTCAAGTAACGGAGCGGTTAACATTGGTGGCTCTATTATAGACTGTGATCATGCATCCTGCTTCCTCTAGATGCATTCTTTGGAAACTGAGCTGTTAATAATATTTTTAAGTGAACGCCCAATCTTTAGTGCAAAACCTAGGGTTGGTTTACTCCTGTGCACTTACGTTCCCCAGTGACGTACCGTACCGCTGCAATGGGACAAAGCAAGTAACTGGACTCACTCCTAGGTGACTTAACTTCAAAGTATGCGGCTCTCAATATCTCTGTTGCACTTGCGACAGCTCGACTACTATCCCTCGATACTCTCCTTCATTTTCAAACCAAGGAGAGTCTTCCTGAACTCACACAATGCTTATTTACAAACCAGTTCATTGGGGTCTATCTTTCGCTAAGCAAGGAGGAAATTTGCAACCTGCTGCACATTAGTCTCGAACCATTGGGATATATAAGGCCCCTCCAATTTTCTGCTCTTAATGCCCCACATACTCTATTCCTTTCGTCAAACGCACCATGCAAGTTGCGCCAAAGATCATTGGGACCAATAATCCATTAGTCTAGATCGACACAGTAGTCAAATTCTGCAGCCTTAAATTACTCTAAATTATGGAACGAAACGAACTGAAATATGCTAATATTCATCTGTGGCCCTCGTGCAGTTGTCTTGTGGGTTACCTTACAGTGGCGAACATGATATCGTTGAATAGTTGCAGTATCATCCGCGATTTATTCTGAACAAGCACGTTAGCATGAGCACTGAGAAGAATTTGACCCTAAAAGTTCCTTGCCAATATTCCTGTAACCATGTTGACCTTGCAAAAACTCATTTTAGAATGCTGATTTACTATTGGTCTGGTAACATGACGTATGGTTTCTAAATCTACCCTGGCCCTCTGCTGGAGAGGGTTAGTCAACCCATATTGCAGTGAGACCGATACGACATTCAAAAACACAAGTTATAACAACTCCTAATGCAGGGCCTCCATATGCTTGCATCTTTTTGTTCTCAGTTAATTGTTATTTCAATCCTTATTTTTTCAATTACTCTATCCCAGGACTTAAAAACTCACACCATTTAGGTCTTTTTGCGGCACGGAAAACAAATGTTTTCTGCACGTTTTCAAACATTTTTGTTCCCAGATACGCATACATGATTGTACATGGAATTGGCAAAATAATGGAGTTGGCAGCAGATAATCAAAGTATTTCGGTAAATATGTGCGCGCAAATCGTATATGTAAACACTTCTGTATAACTCATTTGTATTTGCGAATTCGAGCGTTTTTCTGTGCAAACCTTGAGATAAAATACTTGCAGATGCATTATCAAATAAATTAGGTTTCCCGCAGTGACACTCAACTTATATCCTCCTTTTTCTGGCCCTTAAAGGCAGATAAAAAAGAAACCATGAAAGCATTGCCAAGTAACGTCGGAAGGAGGCCTATCGAACAACAAAACCTATTCATTTGAAAACTTTCCCTTATATTCACATTTATGCAACCTAGTCGTCCTTTTAACAAAGACCTGGGTAAAATGAGGGCTAGATCTACACGGACGGGGGCTAGCCTAAGTGAGATTGACCAGCAGAATTTTCCACTGTGAAAGCAAAAGTGAAACATGTGCCCATACCCTGATTTTCTTCACCTTCGGGAACCCTAAAGGTTTCCTTGCTGGGTGCAGGTAGTACTGTGACTTTTTCCGCTCAAAATTTGCCCTAGGATACTCAATGATTCCCAACCAGGTTTGGGTTTGTCGCGTCACTTGGGTGAAAAACTCATTTTGAGTTTGTCCTTGATAATCAACCGTTATTATGCTAAAATTTACCTCTGTATGGAAAACAAACGCCAGCCAGCAAAGGGTTCCATGAATGTTCGCAAAATATAAGCAGACCGAATGATTGACATTAATCAGCTAACAGGAACACGACTAAACGTCCAACTGTAAACCGAAAAGTCACAGTCAGTAACGTCGACCACTGACAGACAGCCGGCTAAGGCAAGTGAAGTTCACTTGAAGAAGTCACGGAATCGGTTTTGTGGCCATAATCCAGCGTTGCCCCTGTAAGTCGTTTCTCGCAGCAAACATACTCTGCTTTTGCAAGTTAGGTGATTTATGACCCTCAGTGACCACTGACACCAATGGGTTTCTGATGAATGCATACCACCCAATCCCTGGCGACTTCCCGCAGACTGTGAAAGTGAAACGCAGTTATGGGTCCATTCGAGGGAACTTCAAATTAAAATGTGACCAGAAGAGACTTAATTAACGGGATACTGAGTATCCGCTTCATGGGCGCTAGCATATTTATTTAACGTAAACTTGTGCTTGTCATGGAGGCTCATGACTTACCCTGAGCTCGTACTGACGTTTGATGCCTTGAGTGATTTTCCATTACAAGAGTTCGCTTGAAATTGCCTCCGTTGTGCCTAGTTCTCCAGAAGTTTGCTGGTTAACTTCTCTCTGGTTCGGTCTCTTATCCCTACTGTGCCCGTTTAAAACTTGAAAAATCAAAACCATCTACAAAAATCCTCCAAAGGCCGAATACATTTGCACAAATTCCATCTAGTCCTTTTCACCTGTAGTCGCAACTGATTTTGTCAAAAATTCTAATATTTGGCTTCTTACACTGTGAGAAATCGTTCAATTTCCTGGTCGCCAGCTAAAAGTTCCGTCACGAGCCGCCTTCTAGTTACACGTCTTTATGCTGTATTACGCATTCTACTTGCGTTATCCATTCTCTCGCACTCAGTTCGTGATTAACTATACGAATCGAGGACCACGACCCACGAAGATGTCTACTCCCATCCTTGGCGATCGATGCCGGTCTGTTGCTTGCATATGGAGGCCTATGGAATCCGAAGAAAAAGTTTTCACCTAATAATAACACTCGGATCAAGTTACCTATGCAACTACTCCGTACCACCTCTCTCTTTTGACCAACTATGACTCATTCGTCCATCCATAGCAGCTGTGAGGCTTCTCATTTTTCTTTCATCGACCATGTTGCCGCAGGCTACCACCATGCACAGGGCATGCCTTTGCAGTGAGAGCAAGATGGAAGATTTTTTCATGAACTTTTCCAGAAATTTTGCTGCTCACAGCAGCCATTTTGGACGGATCTATTAGGATGAGTGCACCATTCAAGGGCTTCCGGAAAGAACTAGCTTCTTTGCGCCACGTAACGAATTCTTGAATGCAAGTGCTCAAAATTCAATAACTCTATAGAGCCGTTTTCATGCCGGAGGTCAGTAGCTGACAACGACAATGTTGACAAAAATCCTGTCTCCAAACTACTCATTGTTGCGCACCATAAATTTGACACCTGCTCGCAGACCAACTATTATACACATTGGCGAAAGCACGCACTCAGGTGCATGTGAAGAAGGCAAATGCCCTAAACACTTATAAACAGGAACATGTATAGCTATCACCAAGACCATTTCATGGTAAACCCTGACTTGAAAAGGGCTGCCCAAGGTAGCCGAAACCCCGACCGGTTACAAATTCTGCCGACTGTACTGCTAATGGCTCTTTAGCAACTGCTTAGATACATTCAGGGTTGTCTCCCAACTTCTTAAATCCAGGACACTTTGGCCGACGTTACACACTCAAGTGTGTCGATGGCCTCACTGCTAGTCACGACTGAGCCACGATTGAAACCCCTTAACTGATCCTAGAATTATAGACCTTCGCCTGGGACTACCTGACCTTCACATTCATGCCAGTGTAAAACCGTCGACAGATAAACCCAACATCGCTCACACCAAAGAACTGCGACAGATTTTTGCGGACTGAAAAATGGACCGCATGGAATAAAATGCTCCAGCCCCTGGATCTCAGCACATTCTCATGCGCCAACGCTCATTTTTGTTGTAATATATATACAAGTCGGAAAAAGGCAATCACGGCCCAAAGTAGCAAGCTCATTTTGGCTTTCGAAAAGTCTAACTCCGTGGATCAGGGGGTGGCTAGCTGCAAGATCATCAACTTAAACTTGAGGGATTATGCGCCCACCAAAAGACATCTCCGCAATAGTGTATCGCATGGCCGGTTATGGGTAACCCGACCACCCTGCCCCACATGGTTGGTAAGGTAGTGACTTTGTTTGCAGATGTAGTGTATATAGTTGGCATGACAAATAGTGAGATAGGTGAAGACTATTAAGACTGATCTATCAGCTGATGAACGGGTGAAACCACCTAATTAGCGTAGCGATGGTTGTCTAGTTGGTGGGGGACGGTGCGGAATACGCCGCGAAAGTGGGCCCAACAGAGAGTCGGGAGATAACGCAGTAAAGATCCCGAGGTGATTTCCATGGTGGTCCTAGGCGTAAAGCGCCAAGTGTGCTCTTTTGAGTACGGAGCCGCGTTTTAACTCAGGAGATTAATAGGCTCCATACAGCCGTCTGCAAATGTCTAAATTACTCCTCTTGTCACACATGATACGGGGTGCAAATTTGACAATCGTTCTTCCTGCATGAAATGATCCTCCTGGGGAAGGTTTGATGGTGGTTCACGCGACAGCTTTCATCTACGTAAGAGAAATTCCAGCGGTACACCCGGCCGTTGGGGCTTTCCATACCAAAGAAACAAGAGGAGGGGGCAACAAAAGCAAATGGAATGCAGAAAAGGCAATGACGTAGGCAATAACAGATACACTCTGGATAGCCAAAGTAATACGTGCAGCACCAGATCCCGCACGTACATTTTATGTCCACACCGGATATTTACTGCCCCATTTCTGAATATGCCGCCGCCCAGTATGCACCTGGGGCTTCTATAAATGTTTCAACATTATCACTATCGACAACGTGTTTCGGGAGTCAGTCTCATAGTACATCCGCCAAATCGTTCAGGATCTTAATCCTCATCTGAAGACCCATGTGGTTGCGCTTAACTGTAAAAGTATGTCCTCCAATGTCCTTCTCTTGGTACAAGAGTGAGAAAGCATTCATTAAATTCCTGAATGACACTTCAATAATTTGAAATTCTCCGTTAGACCACACTTTTTGGCATATCAGAAAGGAAAATGTCTTTCCACGCGGCTTTTGTGCCCTTGGCCAGACATCATTTCTGCGATCATTTCCTGTCAGCTTTCCAAAAGATGTTTATCATTTTGTGGGTGCGGTGTGCGGGCTTGAAAACGACACCGCGGATGCTGTCTTTTGATGTCCGCGTATAGAAATCAAGGCCCGTCGAGTTCCCTGCACCCCTTCGTTGACACAAGCTTAAATCGCACACCTATCCTCATTTGTAGCGCCTGAGGACTGATTGAAGTTCTTAAAGTAGTTCCTCATGGTCAAACCCAGGTTCCTGGCATGAGAAGCATCCTTGGCGTTATCAGATTCATTAACTCTGTTCCATCCTATGTGTCAGCATTTGACATCCTGCCATATTCACTGGAAGGCTCCCGCTGCACCTAAGGTCACAAGCCCTCGTCCGAAGGAAGGCAAACAGTGATTCACTAAACCATTTAACCAAAAATACATTTTACATGCTCTTGATCTCCCCTGTAAACCGCGAGGCAAGGTGTACCCCGATATGATGCGAAACACAAGAAGGGAAAACATTGCTCTACAAGTTCTGCGATACTGCACTGAGTTAACAAATTAGGTTCTCAACGATCATATGTCTGACTGTAAATATTAGCCAACATTAACCTCAACAGTAGTCGGATTATAGGATGAAATCTGTGTACAACAAAAGCCAGATGGAAAAAATAAATAAAAATGTCCCCTCCTCTTGTTCAAGCAAATATAAGAAATCCTGCAAGCATAGTCCATTCCGGCAAAAGCTCTTCTGAGTGTGACAGCCGAAATCAGTGTAAATGCAAGAAACGTTTATGACAAACCAACGTGGGCGATAAGATGAAAGTGATCTGCGACAAAACAAAGCGCCCCAGTTAAGGGGGCTTGTGACGATATTAAATGCCCGAGAAGTAATCTCCACCAGAGAGCACGTGGACAAATCAAAGAAGGATAAATTCGGCCGGCGGCAGACAAAGTATGATCAGAATCAGTGTCGTCGTGAGGAAGCTTGGCAAAAGTATTCTGATATTGGATAAAAAAGAGCAGAAGAAAAGAAGGAAAGGATTTTCAATAGATCTGGACTGTTAATTCTTGCTTGTCTGGCCCGGCTCAGACTGCGCTGTTCCCTCCTTCATGCCTACACCCGATAATTTGGTATCATCAGCAATATGAAGGTATGTGTCACACACGCTTTCGTCTAAGTTGTCAATGAGTATGAAGAAAAGTGTGAATCTTAGCACCGAGTCCCGAGGAGCATTACTTGTTATATCAGTAGGGGCCGCCGTGGATCCACAAAATCTAACGCTAAACATCCTTCCCTGTACTAGCCCTCCGCGTCCTTCGTAGTGCTATCACCTAGTGTTCCAAGTACATATGGTGAACTTCAACCAATGTTTTCGTTACCTGACCCAGGAAAAACAAGAGGTTGGCTGAGCAATAATTTCTCAATATGAATAAGTGCTGTGCCGCTAAAATATCATTGTTGTTCAACAGGTGCTCTCACATTTGCTTTCTCATAGTCCACAGCAGCAGCTTGCATAAGACAAGCCAAACTGAGCGGTCTCATTTTCCGGACAATGTCTAGGTTCACTCACTTTTGATCCCTTGACTTTTGCAGTTTTCCATTCATCGAGTACTCCCCCTCCCTGAGGGAGACATTTTACAGTTGCATGACAGAGACTGCTGGCAGTTCCACAAGTGGCCGAGTAACCTCCAGGTTGACTCGCATGAATCAGCTATTTTAACCTCATTCGGTGGGCTCAACTCTCTCGCAACCTTTTTCTTTGTTGCAGAAGGCTTGGATTTCTGTGATCCTGAGAATTTTAGGCCTTTCCATTTGACATTCTTGTATCACCGTGATACCTGGTGATCACAAAGTCTAGCAGCGAGGGGCACCGCCATGTTCCGTGTCTGGTATTTTGTCTCACATACGGAGCCAGACCATGCAAAATCAATCGTTGTACGACTGCCCCTTTCGGAGTATCCCTTAAGGATAATCTGTTCTCCAAATTGATCTCCGGAATGTTGGAGTCCACTAATGCAACATATATCTTAGTCCGGGCTAACACCGCTTGCATCAGACCCAACACGTCTGCATCCTTCTGGATACTGCCGGGTGTTGCCACCGAACATTCATGCACTGCATGCCCTCCTGTTCGAAAACCTGACGAGACCTTCTGCATGTTGGCTAAGTTTGATGTCGACTCCTTCCCCAGGTTCGGAGGTCTTGGTGCATACGTTCGGCTGCTGCGCCTCGCTACCGACCGTCCATTCTATCTTGTTTGTTACGTAATCCCTCAAAGGCGATTCCTCGGATGCATCGCCTCCCCAGGTCTCAGGAATAACTATTAAACTGAACCCGTAGTCCTAGTGGTTAGTTTGCTGTATTTTTCCTGAACCCTACAAGGGCTGGCATATCATATTCAAGGATTGACTGCGAACGCACTCCCCTCCAAATTAATGTGCCTACTGTTCCGTATCCCTTACCGTTCACAGACGCGGTTTCGAGAGGGCGCCCGGTTTTTGTCCTGGATGTGGTTCATATGATATTCTCCTCCCGGTTTTAGAAAGCGACGTGGAAGGATCACCGGATTCTGCCGCAGATAGGCTACCTGCAAAGTTCTTCAATGTTTACTATAAGGTGTTTCAGGTTTGGAGGCCGCCGCAATTGTCTTCTATGCTACACCACTTTACCTGAATTGAAAATGCTTGTCTCAACGTTCTTCTCCGTCCCGAAGCATACATTTGCAGCAGTTTTGCTTCGCAGTTTTCCCGAACTTTTGGACCTTGTAGAAATCCGTCTGTTACGAAAAGACATCCAGTGAGATGGTTTTCCTCCGTCTTGCCGCGCACTTGGTTTCGTTAGCTTTGTTTTTCCTGGATAACATTAGTTGAAATTATTAGAATCCAGTTTTTAAGTTTCCGAGCGGCCGCCTGAGGTTTGACGTTCCCCTCAGATACTTCGGATTTTTTTGTTGTGATTCAGGAGCTCCTATTCAATTTTAACAGAACCGCTAGCAAATTCATGAAATTTTCACTATGGGGAGCCTTGTTTGGTCTATCTAGTCTGCCGTGAGCTTACTAGGGGGTGCTTGCGACGGGCTACTCTCCTATTTGTACCTTGCTGTTGTTTCACCACTGGGTCAAAGCAGCAAGGCTGTTACTAGTGCTGTTACCCGCTGGCCACCTGCCTCCTTCATCCGACGGCTTCAGTTGCGTCACTCTTTCTTTAGAGCTGTGTGCTCTTCTTTGTAATCCATTCTGATAGACTTTCTGTGCAATTCTACGTTCCTTTTTCTTTTTTATCTGGACATGTGATTTATTTTTTCTCAGCTCTAAAGACAGAATTTCGGCTTTGGGCCCACTTTGCCTTTGGGTCTTAGATTTCTGGGCCTAGTCTCAGTGATGGTAAAATCTAGTGGATCCCAGGAACACCCGTCTGCCAACGCAGCACAGTAATTGTGAATATACTTCATAAGTCTGTGCTACCGGGGCGACTGGAAACTTATCCTCGTAGTCCTGGACACCTCTAGGGTACTATAACAGGCACCAACCACTCCGGTCTCCAGCTTTTGCAACTTCTGGATAGGACTCCGAGCCACACATCCTCAAAGACTGATCGATAATCGATTTGTGTTCCACAGTATTTTTCTGCAATAAACAACGGACCAAAACATGAAAAAGTGAGTAAAAGTTCAAAGGCTTAAAAGAAAAAGGATTTTCCGCAAAACTAACACTGTAACAGAAAACGGATGTGGGCAACAAAAGTACTGGACTGTAAATCTTACATAAGTTCCTTTGCAAAGTAAAATAACTGAAGTCGTTCCTATTTTAAGTGAAATAACGAATTTATGAAACGAGCACCAGGAAAATGTAGACCTCGCGGCAAATGACAGCTACAATAGATATAGGAGAAAAAACTGGCCTGAGGTGTCTTCCGAAATAGAGCCAAAGTGAAATAAATTATCGGTACCTAAGTAGCACCAGCCCAAAAGCCTGTGGATGGGGTCGGGACAGACCGTCATTAGAAACAAAGTGAAAATCAACAAAGCTGTTTCTGGCAAGCAGCGAGGATTTTATCGCGCAACACTGGTCGTGTTAATTAATTCTGTAGAAGGCGGCAAGCCTGAACCATCTGCATTTTTGGGCAGTTTCAATCTCTTTGGTTTCACTTCGTTTTCTACTGCAAGCGAGTTCGAGTTGGCAGCTGCATTCCGGCTAATGGGATCTCTAATAACCGCCTTATTTTGCATCATCCGCTTTTAGTAACTGGAAGTTGAAAATCATCGATATTTAGAATCCCGTCATCGTTTTAATTAGCCGAAAGTTTTTGAGCATCAAACACGATTTCATTATTAGTTGGTAATAATAATCCGTCTCCCGGATAACAGTGGTTAACAACACAGTTACCAAATATAATTTGTCATTTACAGTTTTCTCTGGCCACCAGAGTTAAATAGTCTTGAACATTCAACTTAAAATCTGCTATTTTAGCAGTTCTGACTTTATGCCTAATGAAAGCCAATCAAAGAGATTCTCTTGCCTAAAGCATTGCCCTAATTCCTTGAAATGCGCTATCTGCAAAGGGGCCACTCTTTGGAGATACTGGATTGCCTTTTCGAGATCCACTTGCAAAGAACACCTAGCATTTGAGAAGGCAATGTCCCAACTGTAATGACAGATGTTAAGGTGCAGCTGGAAGTTAGAAAGTCGGCTGGTTTTTAAACAAAAATGCGCCAAATAATTAAAGCTTATGGGATAATATCAATCAAGGTGGGTTTAAGTGGAAAATTTGTCTTTAAATGATCATAACCATCGCGAGGCCCGCAGCCTGAGTGATAAAGGGCACTATAAATATGAATGGATGGTTTCGATCTATTTTAGAGTTATTTCTGTCTAATGTGTTTCAGATGAGGCAGCGGTGCAAGGTATTTGATGTCATGGGCCATTACCTAGAACTCCAAAAATTACCATATTGGGGCGCCAAAATAATCCTGTCGGTGGCAGGTTCCTTCGTCCTGCACCGCTTGAAGGCCTATGTCCATTCTTAATTAAGATGAGATTAGTCTCGGAATCGGTCCCTTTGCAACTTATTCTCGAGGGATCATTTTTAAAACAGGTTTCAAGAAATCAAAGGTGGACTATTTTGCTACCATGTTTCGTCGTTTACGATTACCAGTAATTACAGATGGATTTTACTATGGCCCGACGAAGCCTTGAACAATGAAACCGTCCTTAAAAATTAATGTGTGAACGGCACTATCAGCCGTTATTCATGCATCCTCTGTCTGTTGACCACCGTCGTCTGTGACACCCCCGCCGAGAAGCACGTCCATCCATTACTTACCGATGTACGCACCCATGGATACCTGAGCTAATTTTCCAGTTTTTCTTGTGAGTCCCATGTGGGAAAACTAAAGTCTTGCGTAAAAGGACAGTTTAGGCCAATGGAACGCTTATGTAGATGATTAAACAAACGAGCCATTGTGGGACCTTCGAGCGAAGAGATTATTCTTGATGATGCACACTAGACAGTTTCAAGCTTCAGATACATTAGGAATTTATACTCAGTAACCGGTTATTCTCACCATTGCAACCAAACAACATCATGGTAATCAAGAAACGCCCAGCAAAAGTCGTCAACATTATGGTTAACAATTTGTTCAGTACTTTGCTTTCAGTGATGATTTATTTCATGTGAATTATCTCCTGCCTACTTATTCATACTGTCCGTTAAAGATTTTGGCATCATTTTACTTACCTTCCCCAATTTAGGCAGTCACTCGTAAATCTTACCTCACTTTCTTTAGGTTGCTATTAAAACCCTGCGCAAACTGAAATGACCTTATTGACCTGATTTATTCTTTTCTATTGACTGTTTGATTACCTTTGCGTTGTACGGAATAATGATGAAATCACTGGGAACCAAGCGCACAGCACGAGAGGCTTTCGCGTTATGTCTTGTTGCACGCGTCATTGATGCAAGTTACATGGTTTCTCGTCCTGTACATGACTGTAGCTTCTATGAATGCGTGTATGCGTACATTTACAGTGTATCTTCCGTAGACTCGATGGATATAATGCAGTGATTGTTATTATTATTTCGTTTGAGTTTCCTCTCGGATGATTTTGCCTGTCGAATTTGTGGTTCATTAGGATGGCATTATGGACATCAAACATTTTTGATGGCCAACAGAAAACCAGTTATCCTCTCAAAGATATTTTATGATGGCAGGAGAAAGTACTGAATTCTGTAACAGCTCACGATTTTGTATAATTGTGCAGAACAATGAAGCACCTTATTTTGTCGTGAATTTCCAAACGTTCTGGAGATGCATTCTGCCGTCTGCATCACTTACTGCGATAAGAACCGTCCGGTCAGAATGACGCTAGCCTGAATGCCCGGCTTTCTTTGAAGTATTCCATCAATAGGTGATAAGGGTCCATTAAGAATGCGGTACTTCGCAGAGCTCTCACTAGTTCATCCTCGTGAGCAAGCAGGCTTATTAACATTTTGGCAACAGACTGATGCCTTCAAGATAGCGCAAATACTGTTAGAACTTTGCCCATGGTGGAACCATTCAAAATGGTAATAAGTTAATCAATTATTGGTGACTTTAACGTCTGCTTTGCCAGGAGCCCCGAGAAACCACCGGAGCCACCATCAGTTTGTATGCCAGTAAATACCGAGAACTTTGCCGTTCTGGAGGACGTTCCTGGATTTTTTCACTATTTTTGTCATCAGCGGGCCATATTCTGCCTGTTCAAATTGTTCGCAATACTGTTACAAGTGCGAACTCTCTATGCAAACCTATAAGGGAGCTGTACAGAAAGTTCTTTAAGCTTACGGCCGGCTGCAGTATTGTCAATGCACAAATCAGTTCCCAAGCAAACGGCTGGACACTGCAGGCCTGTAAACCTGACCACTTTATTGCCTGAGTGCTTGCAACGAACAAATAAATGTGATTTACCTAAATCTCAACTAGATCGCCTCATATCTGACCAATCTAAGTTTCTCACGCCTTCATTGGCTTACAAGATAAATTTGAAGGGCGCCAGTCTTTGGATTACGAGCCTAATAACAACGTCGGTTACTTGGTTGCAGCATCATCCTAAAAGCATGCGCGTTGTCACCAAAATAATGCAGAAAACAAGAATACGGTGCTTCCGAGATCATCGACGGAGAACATAGACCGTCCTATACTATGCGTAAATGCATTTCACAGCGTTGAGGAGATTGGGATCCTGTTAATTATTAGGCATGGAAGAGTTTCCCGAATTTTCGTCCACATTCACGAGCCAGTATTCAGCGGCTTTTGACTATGCAATTTATTCGGGTGACACTTCGCAGATTTCATTCCATCTGATGGGAACATTTGACGATCTTATATTGGTTGTTTGGGGATAGTCAGTCTGCAGATTCGAAGTCGGTCAGGCACTGCAGTGCCTAGCACAAATTGATCGAGTGCCATAGCCGGACCAGTGGCAGCCACTATATGAATGTCTTAACGAAAATGAGGGCCATTCGGTCATTGCCACGATTTGCCCTGCGGCCACTGTAAAATTGCGGGGCATATAGTTTCCCAATGATAATGCATTTAGGAAAAATTAATTACACAGGAGGTACTCTTGAGGAAAACGTTACTGGTAGTGGAGTATAATTCTGTACGTATTTGAAGTTATTCGATATACGATATATGCATATTTGTCCCTTTACGCAGCATTGCGTAGTCCGATTTAAGTTCATTCAAATATAATTAGTGCATCAAATAAGTCCAGTGATATCTTCGAATGCATATAACTGTGCACGTTCTATCGGCATTTTTATCCAAGTCTCCTTAAAGTCTTCGTATGAGACACAAAAATACAAGTACTCCGATGATGAATATGCCATGCCCAGGTTAACTTGACGCAAAAAATGAAATTCAATACTGCCTGCTTACCTGTCTGCTTGAAATGCCCCGAGGTCTGGTGCTGATGAACCACTACTAAATATGCTTTACAACACTTGGTACAGGCTTATCAGCAAACCGCGCCGTCGTTCTGACGACGACTAGCATATTTGTCAAT
>LUCM01005603.1:280551-294018 GCA_008360955.1 Fasciolopsis buskii | reverse complement strand
TGGAGTTCAGCTTGGCATGACGTGACCAAAAGCGGCAAAGTTGCAGAAGCTAGCATCATTCCCGGTAACCTAGGCCCATCGTGGGACCGAGAAGTTTCTTTGTGAATGCCCATATTACCTTCCCCATTGCAACTCTATCGCCATGTTCTGGAAAATTATCGGACAGTGTTCCAATTGTGATCTACTGTAGTTTGTTTCCCATTAGCTTATACCTCTGAGTGCGAAATGGTTTCAAAATTAGATAGTTAGTACTGTTTGCACTATAAATTTGGCAAATCGGTTGCTCGCGAAAATGGAATGCTTGTGAATATGGCGAGCGTATATCTTTTGTACAATGGATGGCCGTTATTGGTAAAGCGCTCAAAAGAGCCTACTCGCGGGATGTGATGCTAATATGCAAGGATAGTGCTTCAGGTTGCAGAGAATTTTGATGTCCACTGCGTACATCATTCAACTAGTGAGTTTAAACACTCCAACACTTTGGCTAAGGCTTGAGGCAAAGGAGGTTGCTCGCAAGAGTAGACTAGCTTGAAGTGGTCAGTGACTATGAAAGATGCGACGTGGCTTATTGCTCGGATACGTAGTTAACCTGAAGCAGTATTAGAAGGAGGTCAAGGACGTTAGTTACAGGCTCGGTCTCAAGTAGCATCCCGTTAATGCTGATTACTTGGGTGCAGTCAGAGTGATAGAAATTTAAGCAAGTATTCAGCGGATCTGTTCGCCCATAAGTTCTGATTTCTGGTTGCAGTCACGCAATCAAATGCCTGATCATGCCAAAGAAAATGTTTATAATGACTTCCCTCTTATCGGCATTAATAGTATTTAAATCTGAAAGGTCAAAATGGCATGATGCACAAGATATGCACTTAAGAATAACATGCTGGGACTTACCAAATCAGTCGTTCGTCGTGATAAAGCCTATCGCCCATTCTTTGACCAATCTGCTGATGAGTCTGGCCAAAACGAATTTGTGGTCTTTTGGACGACAATTTTTTGGAGCTGAGATTGGTCCATTTTGTGAAGACGATCAATGGTGGAGACTCCTCATTTAACGGGAAGTGCTTCATTTCACAGGAAATTAGTTAGCAGCTTTACCAATAGAATGGCTATGTCGGGGTTGTTGAAGCGGAATAGAGCAGGGGGAAACTGTCTGTGTCAGTTCAGTACGGCGGTTTAATGACGCCGAAAGCCCTATGCATTTCCGCTGATTTGAGCGAGATGGATACAAGTATGTGTCCCGTCAACCTGAGAAGGTCTTGTACTTTTGGTGATGTCGTTAGTGCTGGTGGAGATGAAGCATGAAATAAAAGATTCTGCAACTTTCTTTTCATCATTGAGCTGCCGGCTGCTGCATATGATGCACATATGGATACTTGATTTAATGCAAAGGATGCGGGGCCGCAGAAGTCTTGCCACACGCGGGCCAGGATTCTGTTACCAAACAGCTGTCTTTTCTGCTTCAAAATTAGGTTCTGCGATGCAGAAAGCACATCGCGTTTAAATCTACTTACCCTCAGCAATATGAAGAAGTCATTGTTTTGCGTTTGGATGCCATAGAATTTATTCGTCTTCTTTCCATATTCACGGATATGCTTACTTGTAACGCTCAAGATTGTGAGCTTTGAAAAGCAAGGTTGCCAATTTTTGCACGTTATATATCTGCAGCTTCTTGTAAGCCAGGTGTGAAGAAGGAAGCACACCATTCGAGGCCCCGAAGAGTGGCAGTCAGACCAGCTCAGTTTGCTGATTTGTAAGGGGCGTTCACAGAATGGAAAATCGTTGCACATATTCGTGGCCTGGGATGAATATGAAGAAGGCAGGGGGCCATCTTGTGGTCATTGCTCGCAAATGTATCCAGTACGGAAGTGCCGACCAAAGGGCGACCGTCTATGCACACTATGCAAGAGATATTACTTCCTCTGGTGGGTTTAGAGACAGGCTGCGCCCACCCTCCTACCCGAAATTCACGAACGTCGCTCAAGGACTATGCAAAGAACGTCTTGGTGGACCACAAGATTTTAAGAGAACTAAAGTCCTCTGCTATAAGGTTCACCCCTTGGTGGCTGGATGCTATGCAATTGAACGCATCAGTGAGTCGATGAAGCTCTGATGTGTGTGATGATGAAGGTCGGCAAAGATATCCAAGTTTCACTAGAAGGTCATGCCTATGCATACAGAGCACCAAGTTTTTCGACAAAATGTCCAGAACTGCACGCCGGAGGGGGAAACAAAGAGTTCACGATTAGTGTAGTACAGATAATCACGTCCGGGGTGTTAGCGCTGTGCGTTAGAAAGGAGCCACAACCACTCAAAAATATTTAGTCTGTGGGTATATACTCTGTCAACCATGGTTCAATGATAATGCCAATGCCATAGGAGTGCGTTGATACAAAATGTCTCAGGGAGCCAATTTTACTTAGAAAGAACAGCGCGTTAATTGGAATCGGAGACACTTTGGACGTGCGATCTAGAATGAATCGTTTTTATGGAGGCGAGTAGTTGGTAGCCTGTCCTGATGAGCCAAAAATGATGAGAAGGATGCGATGAATTTTCTGGTGGAGGCATTAGGCCTTGTGAGATATGGTAATAAGAATTTTTGATTGCCGGAAAGTGGAGCATTGTGTGGAATCAGTGTGAGTGGCTCGAAGCATATCCCATTTGGCTTTGGGCGCGACGGAATGGAATTCCGAATGGAAATGAGAAGCACTGCTAAAGAATGGTGTGGGATCTGCGGACTGGTCGTTGCGGTCATGGGGGATATGTTTTTCGCGATCTCTGAATTTACAGCTAGAGGGAAGGATGCGTTTCATAGCGCGCAATTAGCTTACGTTATCCATAGTAGAGTGTGCTTGAATAAATGGAAGACTTAAAGGGAGATGCCAAAACTAACAAGTATTGATGGGTTATCATCCGGGCTGTTGTAAAAAAGGTCATGGCTGAAGCAAAACTGTGTGGTCCTTGATAATCCGTGTGTAACGGTGTGAAGGTTTGTGGTACCACAGTACTACTTGGCGATTTTCCGTTACAGCAACCTTGGAGAGAGCCGGGTGGAGGACCAAAGCCTCATTCAAGAAAAATCTGGCCCAAAGAGACATTTCAGCACCAGTTAAAGTCATGTTGCTTTGGCCGTGGTGGGTAGTTTTACAACTCTTACAAGAACTGGGCTATTGTGAGAAATTGCTCAGGAAAAATTAGGTTGATGAAAGGTAAAGTGTGGTCGTGGGTGACGGAATATCCGGGACGGCGACGGTGAGGCATGCGGAAAGGCATTATTTAATTGGCTCTGGAACGGAACCCGTGTGGTTCTTTGATTAGGCCTGGCTTGAACGAACGAAGACCCCTGGAAATATAAAGGGTCTGAGGTCCTATAGTCCGTGAATTTATGGGGATATTACAAAGTGTAGAAAGAGGGCGGCACTTGCTAATTTTGTTCTGATAGTCAAAATAGAGACATCACGGAGCAGAGTAAGTAGTAAGCATTCCGGAAAAATTTCAGTTAGATAGGGTACCTGAAAGGCTACTGGGGTGGTACGGGTTGAGCTGACATGAAGCAACAATTAGTCGCCTATCTGAGATAGATCTGACGGGCAATGTGAAAAAGTTTTCAGCTAACTAGTTAATCCAGCCGTTGTTGGTCGCGAGTCACGCCATCTGTCGAGATATTGGCCACCTGGGACGTAGTAGATGGCCTCATGGGCCGAATTTGGGTGGCCTCCAAATGTAGTTGGGACTTGCCACCATCTTATCCAAGGGATCTCATGTGAGATGTTTGGTGGGCATTTTGCCTCCCGTAAACGATTGTCTCCAACGCGGTTCGTGAATTCCAATTGACTTCCTCGTGGATCGGCATTCAGTCGGCAAGGGTTTTGACATTCATAATGGGCGTTACTCGTGTAATTGACTGTGATCTGCGGACAAACAGTTTAGCTCCTAGTTCATCGAGAAACTGAAAGGGCGAAGGATAGTCATGCTGTTGCAATGTTTTCCGCAGCCTAAAACAAGAACACTGATGGTGTGACATGTTGCATGTATCCAGTATGCGGAGTTTAACCGTTTAAAGCGACAGGCGGTCAACAGCGTCGAACAAAACCATGTTATCAGCAACACTGTTTCCAATGTTCCTTGGCAATAGAATTCACATGAGGTGAGGTTGCATGGACCTTTTGAGTACCGGGGTTATCTTCAGACTCCAAGCAGGCGAAAAGTGGAAGGAATCGAGGTACGATATTCTCCAGCAACTGAACATGATTTTTGAAGTCGTCATCCTGCTTTCGAGATCGGTGGCCTTAATGTTGGATATGTTTCCCACATGAATTAGAGCTTTTGAAAGGAGAGTAAGCCGGAGATCAATTTTGATGCTCGGGGAACCACTTTCTGCAACGGCCAAGGGATTCGTTTCCCTGTGCGGAACTTAGGATGTTTGCTGAAACCCTTTTGTACCTTTTTTTGTTGATTCTCTTTTTGGCTGCAGTTCATGCAGTGGGCGCCAAGAGGACAAAGGTGGAATTGCTAGACAGAAAACGGACTTCATAGGCAACAATTATTGTATTTCGGTATGGTTTAAAACGGACGAAGTTATCTGTGATCCTTCGTAAGCCGTCCAATGTTTCTACTGGGTAGTTATGTCTGAGGACAACATAACGGTCGCCTTACTAGATGTTTCTGAAATTGTGAATCACCGAGTGATCTAGAATTCCGAAAACTGTAGAACATTTGCTTCACGAGACCTAATTCCTCAAAATTTATAATACTTGTGTATAACCTGAATTGCCTGGGAGTAGGTGTCCTCTCCAAGAAGTTTCAACGTGATTCGTTGCGTTTACTTCACTAGTTTATGCGACTATTGAATGGGACTGAAGGTAAACTGCCCAGGCCGAGTATACTGCATTTAGGTGGATGGCTATAAAACACGGCTGGCCAGAATTATAGAAATTAAGTGTTACAAGGAAAATGAAAAGGTCTGCGTCAATGGATGCGGTTGAGGAGCAGGATGGTCTCCGGAGTAGAAAAGCGTAAAAGAGAAAAATAATCAGACTGGCCAACGGGTATGTCTACCCTAAAAATAAACAAACGAAACGAGGAACATTGTCGTATGATATAAAAGCACTCACTTTCGATTCATGTCAGAAATGGAAACATGTTAGTCCAAGCTTAGAAAATTATTGGCGAAATGGCTAAGCGAAAAATTGCAAAGATAAAGTCCTTATAATAGCTGAAAATGACCGAACCACATCCAGCTGACTAAAAAACCGAGGTGTTTCGATTAAACCTGCGGCTGAATTTTATTGTCATCACTAGGTAGCATGAAGTGTGTTTCCGTTGTTCGCTGTGTGCATTCTTTAAGTCTAAAATGAATACGCTCGCTTGTGCCTGCAAGTTTCTTTATCGTCTGCAATGGCCATTTTAGCGAAAATCCGTGGATCATCAGTTAATTAGGTGATGAGTTTGCCTATAATCTTTTAGCATCTTCATCGTAACTCCTAGTGACGCATGCATCAGCAGCGCTGCTTGAAGCACATCAAAAGTATGGAAATTACATAAATTGAGTCCGTTTGCAGTAAATTTATTAAATTTGAAGTGGAACTGATTGGCAACGTCTGTTAATGTGTTCTGTTGAGAATATGGTTTTCGTGTTGAAGCCTGATATTACAGTCGGCCAAAAAACAAAATGCTTAAATCACCCCTGTCATGTGCTGCATTGTTTAAACAAGGATTATATGCGCCGCTAGTTAATGTAGCCCACGGGAGCCACACTTCCTTGACCCCGTTCGGCTCACGGATCCGTTCGATTGCAACGTGCACCCGCTAGCTGCATCGCGCCTCGGGGGGTTCATGCCTTACTGATCACTCACCAACGGGTGTCAACTGCCGACCTCTTTCTGCTAATGCCCTTGATTGGTGGATTGTGGTGTACATCAATCACCTCACGCCGGCTAGTCAACAGCCAAGCCACTCCATGTACAGCGCTCTCAGGGGTCGAAAACGTGTGCAACGCGCCTCTAGCAGCTGACAATGCCGCGAACTTATGCCGTCTTTTTAACGGTTTTGTCTTGAAGGTGTAAATACACTACCGGGGTCCAAACCAAAGAACGAGTCCAGAGTTGATGATCTATGCCAAGAGTGAATTTTTTCATGAGATAATTCATTCAGGCATATCGTCGCCGAATTTACTATTAGGGAACCATGGGAGCACCGCACAACCTTTTTATCTTTTCTTGGAATCATGAGCAATGCATACTCGCCGCGACCAAACCAAGCTTTATTTGATCACGTCGTTAGCTTCCAAATTGTCCCTGAACTTTGCTTGCATCGATTTATGGGTTCCGTCTGCACGTCAGCATAAACACCATTTTTCAATTACGCCTTCCTCCATGGGTTGCTCAGACTGCGTGGGTTAAAATCGACTGGTTTCTGTGCCCCGTCAACGTCATCCGTAGTATTGCCAGGCATTTGCTTCCAGTTACTGTCTACCTGTCGTGTGTTAACTTTGAGACTACTCTAGATGATTCGTTATATTTTTGGCAGCCATGCCAGGATGCCAAAAGTTTCGAACACCAAGGAAGTCGTTTGGAGTCTTGGATTAGCCTTCCGAACCTGGATGCTTACTCTGAACCGACGCGCGACTATTGACTGTCATCGACCAAGTTCTGTCTTCGGTGATCAGCGGGAGATTTGTTAAAACTGAAGCAGCCACAACAAGCCCACCACCGACCAAGCTCTTTATCGGTGGTTACGCCCGGTGGTCCGCCAATGTTCAATCCCACCTAAAGCATCTTCCTGCGCCGGAGCAACCAAATGTTTTCATCCCTGCTTGAACGTGGGTATCGTCCGTGGTGACTGCATTTTGGGAATGGTTCTCCGGATTCAGCCACTGAATGGCCGGTGACTTGAACAGGTTGCTCATGCAAAATCGCTTATGGGTCCGTGCGCAGCTTCACGGCGTCCGTTTGAGAACCCAGCACCCTGGTCTCTAAAGATTTCCCGAAGATGATGGCAAGTCACTATAGGCCGAACCGCGTGAATTAGTTCGAAATGGAGCCCGCCGTCCAGACAAAGTAAAGGAGTTCATCCAGAGACCATCCGCAATGGCCCGGGCTGCATTGGACCCGGAATAGAGTTTGGAGCAGCTCATTGTTGTTTTACTTACTGCAACACAGGGGCAGCCTGCTTTCACTTCACAATTCTCAGTGGCCATCGGCAGTGCGAGTCTACCTACTGGATGCACATGGTCACGGCCACCTCTCAGAGTGCCTCCACGGTCCAAAGAAACCCGGTGGCCACCGAGGCCCTACAATAAGAATGGCTGATATAAGTGCCAGCGCTTTGGGGCACGGGTGCGCGCTTGCGGATACATTGGCATACAAGATATATCACTCGCCTGCGGTTTTCGTGTTTTTTTAACTGTGTGCGTGTTCAGGTGCCATGCCTAGTTTTTTGTTGCCGTTTTGGGTATTCCCCGCAGGGTATTTATTGACGCTGCTCCAATCGCCCCGTTGGATGAAGAGTGCGACCTTGTTTTTATCGGCGGCACTACAGTATAATTACAAGAAGCAAACGGAAGGTCCACGACCAATGAGCGTTTCGGCCTTGCCCTACAACAATTGGTCGATCCTCTACATACCAACGCATGGTGGGGGATAAAATCCAGGCGGAGCGCCAGTCGGGGAGTCGACTTCTTCGTGGTACATCAGGCCAAAATCAAGTGAGAGATACGATTCACTGGCGCAGTTACTGATACTTCCCTATTCAAAACCCAAACTTTCATGCCGCTGTTGAACAAATATTTCGCAGCGATATTTCAGTATTCATATTTTTTATATTACGACGCCAAAAGAAAGCAAACAAAGTGAAAACACAACACATAAACACCAGTCAACGGATGGAAATTGAGCTAAGCAAAAACACACGATATACACGCGGGAAAACGTCCAGCTCAGCGACTCTTATGGTTGAGTATTTCAGCAGTGTGCCTTTCACATCTTATTACGGATGGCATTAGCGCTCATATTACAGATGCCTTTTTAAGTATATAGTATTTCAAGGAACTGTTCTTAGAGGTACAGAATTTCAAGTTCCTACTAATTTCAACCTGCATAACCGTCAACCTTACACCAACGGACTACGCTTTAGGTCGCTACCCCACTGGAAGAGCACTAAAAGGCTAAACACAAAATAAAAATTTCAACAACTACACAGGAGACCAAGGATTTCGAATACGAGTACGTCACTTACTGCGATAATGAATCATATCACTCACTGCCACCAACCAGGAGAGAGGAAAAAATTGTAGATCCGAAAGCCAAGAAACAACAAGAATCGGCTAGTATCGGAGGCACTTCTGCAAAACATTTCCCCATTTTCATTGTGCAAAACGAACACCAAACATACCTACAACATCATTCAGAAGCTGGAGGAAAACCACCAAATTCAGTCAATCTGCACATAGCAGTAAAACTTCGGCCGCATATTCTAAGTCGGACAGCTTCTTGCCTGAGCAATAACAATGCTACTAGTCCCATATGACAAAAGGCTATCTCCATAGCCATCTCAATGGCAAAATTAAGAGGAAAACGGTAAAAATGGCGACGCTGAAGAACGAAAACTCTCCTAGTGAACATGAATAGGAATCGAAACACCGCATCAACAAGAAGCGCGTGGGTGAGACCAGAACGGATATATATGTATGCATAGATATAATTCATAGGATCGAAATCAAACTAAGCAAAAGCCAAAACCGTAAACAGATCTTTCCAGAAGATTTGAAAAAACAACTGGCTTTGCCTTGTCCCGATATATATACAACACCCGCTTAGCTGGCTTCGCTTCCGCGCTATGCCTATAGGGGTCTCCAACCGGGACGACAAAAAGCACCAGCCGAGGCAACAGCCGGAACTAACTTCTGCCTACCTATCGCAAAGTCATAGCCTGACCGCCACGTCGCTTTACTCAACCTTGATCGGAACGTACAAAACCAGCACGAAAAGGGAGACGATAGATGAGCGCACGCAATGTGTCCAGGCCCCGCAAAGCGATCCAAAGTGGTTATCCCGGAGAGGACGGTTGTTTGCATCCAAAACACGACGGCGTACCTCGTCATTGCTCAAACGATGTTCCAACCGGACGCGGAGACACCGGTGGTCGAAAACAGAAGACTGTCGGTGTCACAACGGTAAAGCGGAACACTACGAACTGTAGCTTTGTGCATCCACCTCGAAAAGGAAAGGCAGATGTCATGAAGGCGTAACAAGTGTCGCAGGTTCCCAGACTCTGGGCCCACTTCCGCAGTTCAGGATGTGACCTTCTCACCAACACCCCCACGATGTGCCATCAAGCTTCCGAGGTACTTGAAGCTATTAACCACACCTAACCGATCACCACAAACAGTGAGTGCCAGTCTTGAAGAATTAACTTGCAATTCGAAGGTCCAAAGCACATACCATATCGAGATACCTGCATTGACAATCGGTTCAACGCGTGGTGAACTGCCTGTGCGTCGTTATTCAGCAAAGCGATATCGTGGGCACACTCCAAGTCGAAATTCTGCTCCTTAGGAGGAGTTCGATTCCACGGTCTAGGAGACCAGATAAAACGTTCCGTAGACCATCGTCTATGACAGAGGTGAAAATAAATGGATATAGGAAAACCATGTTGCACTCCACTGGGGACGACGATAAATGGCAAAATTTGGTCGTAAGCACTGACCCCACCCGACGTATGACGGTACAATACTTTCAGGACTGACACATACCTCTCAGGTACCCCATTCCCCAGCAAACCGTACCATCGGGCAAACCTATCAATAAAGACGAAGGCTGCGTGAATGTCCAAGAACGCGATGATCGTTGGCCTTTGGAAGGTAGAACAGTGTCCTAACACCTGTCGGAGGGTGAACATTTGATCGACACATCCACGACCAGCTCGAAATCCGGCTGGATCCCCACGAGTTTGCTATTCGCGCGTGTTGTGCAACCTGCGAAGAATGATGAACGAAAACAGCCTCCACGCTGGTACACTTATGGTTAGCTGAGTCACTGAGTGAGCCCTTTTTGAAGATGGGAACAACAATCTACTCCACTCCCACGAGGATGGCACTTTCTAGGAGCGCCAGGCGCATGAGGACAAAACCTGAATTTTCCTCAATAGTCTCAGGTACATATCTTTGAATAAAACTGGGGAAAGACCATCGGAGTCCGGCGCTTTATGATGCACTGAAACTCGTATTTCCTTTAGGAGCTCCGCCTCAGTAAGTACACTTGTTGTAACAGGCTACGGGATGTTTGCCGCACTAGATTCAGCAGAGACGGATACTGAGAGCAAGCGAAATTTAGCTTCCAAGTGCTCCACAGAGCGTACAACACGCCGCCTGTGGTTGTGAATAGATGACCCGTCAGCTTCACAGATCACTTCGCTCCCACCCAATGCTTTCCTACCTGCAGCTCGATTGTAGTGAAACAGCTTGCGGGAATCCCCCTTGGTGGCGGCACGTGACACTTCCGGTAAAAACAATGAATTCGTCGGTGGGAAACCACGAAAATATGATCTCGGTCGTCCTCAGACCCTTTGAAGCACTTAAGCTGTCTACAGAGACATTAATCATTGTGAAAGTGTGCTTCCGCACCCAGCAGGTTCCACCTGCTTTATTATACGTGCTATTAACCGGTATGCACTACGGTGCATCAAGAAATCACAGAGGCTCAGAGGAAATCCAGGGTGTCTCAACGCGACAGGCCAGGCTGCAATCAACTCAGCCAGCAGAGTGCAAAGCATCCTTGATAAGCCACCGGTGAGCACTTGTTCTGAAGTGGGGTTCTAGAACGGATTGTCCACACGCGAATCTCGTATTACGTTTGCATGCCATTAACCTTCACGACCACTCATGCGTCACTATCACTCTGCTTCGTACGATTGCAGTAATGGCAACCCTGACACTTGAACGGTACAAAGAAAAGACAGTCGGAAGCGATAGCAGGTTGAGTACATTTGGACTGGGGCCTGCGAGCGGTGCTTGTGTGAGCAACGCACGAATGGCGATCAATGATCGGTTAAAGAAGCTATCCGGATGGACGAATCCATGTTCCGCTACAGGGTGGTCCCAGCTTTTCAGACAATGTGCTTACGAAGGTTGATAAGAGAGGATTAGACAGTTTGTCTCAATTTAACCGACGCTGCGCTTTGCGTTAGGAGCGCTCACCAAAGCACATGGATAGCTTAGTGCAAATTAGTACGTGATCGGAGCCTGGGAGAATGCGCTGGTACGACCAACAGCCTTATAGACAACCACGCCTTTAATCGCTAATAGTAATGCTTTCGATTTGGGGATGGATATGACATCAAAGTTTCAAGATTGCAAGTATACTGCAATTAAGCGAACAGTGATAGAAATAATGATTTTTAAGCATCAATTGATCAAATTTTACATTTGTGTTGCAGTGAAGACCTACGTTTTAATAATACTGCTACCAAAAGGATTCTACCACACGGGTAGAACAAATTCACGAAATCATAAACGAAACTCATTCATCTATTCAATACGAGAATGATGAAAACGATATGCAGAACTCTGCAACGCACAATTAGAGAGCGATCACGGAGAAATACGAGACCGAGGAACCTTTAGAATTAGACCGAATCGAAACCGCGTAATAAGAACGGCTACAACCGCGAAGGTCTAAATGACTATGTCCTCGTATACTATACTGTACAAACGGAACTGAAATCACCAACTACAGCCTATTCACATAGTTATTTAACAGTGTTCCCCAAAATAGCAGCCGCGTTGGTCCAGAGATGATTTCGTTAATTTCCTGTTTTTCAGCCATCGGCGAAAGATAAATATCGAAAATGTTCCATATACGACGTCGCCA
Organism: Fasciolopsis buskii; assembly: GCA_008360955.1. Lineage (NCBI taxonomy): Eukaryota > Metazoa > Platyhelminthes > Trematoda > Plagiorchiida > Fasciolidae > Fasciolopsis > Fasciolopsis buskii. Next base: position 282,154 of record LUCM01005603.1, on the reverse strand, counting down.
ACAAACTTTTCAAAAAACCCCACATTGTAATGTGGAGTGTTTTGGGGCGCTTTCGCACCCACGATACTGCCTGGGCTGCTGCCATGTGCAAACTGTATTGAGCTGGACTGCATTGAACTGATTGCGCCACACCGACGGGGCCTGCCCGGTCCTGCGTGTTGCCGGACCCGTCATTCTTTGTAGTATTAAAGTGTGTTTTGGCACTGAATAATAGCATTCTAATGACCAAACTGAGCGCAGCAAAATGCATAAAATTTGACATTCGCCGCCCCAGGGGTGGATCGTTTATTTGTAGTGTTCGAGAGTCTGGCCCGACATTGCGGTACGGTAGAAACGGAAGTAGGTAGACTTCCTCTCATTCACAAAGCGAGAGACAGACATGGGCTGGGTTGGTGGTGCCGTGCGATACAGCTTGTGTGGGGTTCGTCTCCGGTCTGCTACACCTGAAGTGGATCTCAGCATTGCAGTCTCCTTGACACTGGAGAATCACAAACAAAACGAAAAAGCATGTGCTTCCCTGAGAAGTTTGCTTGGGGCTCCTAGGTGGTCTTTTGGTTCTCTGCACACTACAAAATTCCGCACTTTGCGCTTCGCACACTCGTCCACGGATGTATCCCACCGTCTTGCTACTGAATTTAAATTCAGCAATCTTTCCGCTTGTGCACTGCCCAAGAGGGACTCGGAGACTCATTGCATGCTCCTTTGGTGGAAGAAGGCAGTAAAGATAAATTGAAGTTCCACCTCGACGAGTACTCGACGGGATTTCGGTAAGTGGCGAATGGGAAAATGAGTTGCCTTTGGGAACTCTGGTGATGGGGCTTACATGGGATGTTTCCCTCCTACCATCTGTTCCCGAGGACGTTATATATATACATTATATACACATATATATATATATAGCACAGATCTGAATACAGATAGTGTGTCATGGGAATCTTGGCGGAGGATGAAGGCAATGACCGAAAAAAGGGAGGAGCAGTATATAGATTTCACAACATATCTTTATTCTTCTATTCCTAATATCCAGATCCATCGGGACCCATAAGTCCCCCATGGGCTTCAAACTACTCAGTTCCTGAAACAAAAGTATAATGTTGAAAGATGGGTCCCATGGTTAAATGCTCGGGGTAGGCCCACCTGAAGTGGCCGCTACTTCCATCTCTTCGGCTACCTTAACTCACTAGTTTTCATGGCCATTCTTAAGGCTTATCACCATGTGACGCTGCAACTGTCGACGCGTCTTACTCGATTCTTTTCGGTTAGGGAACCGGCAGTTTTGCACCATTAGACTCAGCGACCCTTATGAGATTCAGTGTCTTTGATGAACGCTAGACCAAGGACCGCAAGCGAAGTCTGCTGCCAAATGCATCGCACGCTTGATTTGATCCCATTCGTGATCTACATTGCTACTCGTCGGAGGTCTTAGTTCCTCGGATAGTTTCCGCTCATAGCTGTTGCGAACAGCCGGATCAGACAGACGATCGACAGCCACTCGGGTTTGTGGCCTGCATCGATGGCCATTCAGCTGCAGCAAAAATCGCATTAAAACTAACGCCTGGCCCGATTCGACGTACGTGGTCCAGTATGACCTACAGTTCTGGAC